>WOGP01009768.1:0-10589 GCA_015342065.1 Leptinotarsa undecemlineata | reverse complement strand
GTTTAGTGATTACATATAAAAGAATATATAAATGTCCTGGGAATATAAAAATAAAGATGAAATATAATAACGTAAACCTAAGTATAAAAACACTGAATAAAAAAACAAACAACGATACACTCAAAATATCTTTAATCACGTTTCTGTACTGCTTGGTATCAATATTTATTTCTTTAGTGTAACTCGGCAGATAGTTATCACATCTTCACACCATAATAAAATAAGGAATCCTTGACCAGAGAGTTGCAAGAAATAGATAATATTGAATTTTTTTGCACGCTCTGACGAGTTGTATAGTGATAGGTGGTAACCTCAAGTTTCACAAGATGTTTCCTAATCAAACATACTGTCTCCATAATAAAAAGAGCTACAAACGTCAAAATTATTTTATCTATAAACAGTTGCCTGCATGAGTTACGAGTTTTAGCTTTGCACAAGTATCGTATAGCTCTCTTCTGTAATACAAATACAGACTCAGATTTCAGTCCACCGTCAATATACAGCCCCAGAAATTTAGTACACTCTCTCTTCTCAATGATACCGCTCACTACAGATGAATTCTGAAGTGAACAATTGAAAGTCATTATATTTGTTTTCGAAATATTAAGGGAGAGTAGATTGGAATCACATCAAGACTTGATTTTTTGTATATCATGAGCTATTGTCTCATTGAGTATATCTATACCTTTACTATGTCACAATATAATGGTGTCGTCAGCAAAAAGAGTGAATGTTCCAGATATACTTATATTTATCAAATTGTTAATATAAAACAGGAACAATATGGGACAGAGAACTGATCCCTGTGGTAGATCAGTATTTATTTTAATACTGTTCAAACATTTAATCGTTTTCACAATCTGACTGCTACCATTGAGATACGACTCAAACCACCGTAGTGTTATCCCTCTACATCGATAAATATTCAGCTTTCGTAGCAGTATTTTATGATCAACGCAGTCAAACGCTTTTGTAACGTCACAAAATACTGCTGCAGCAGCATCTCCACCATTTATATTGGAATACACCTCAAACAGGTGAGAGAATATTGCATCATGTGTGCTCTGATTGCTCTGGAATCCAAATTGATTTTTTCTTATGATGTTATGGCGAAGGATAAATTCATTGAGTCTTTTCTTAACTAGTTTTTCAATTATTTTTGCAATAGTAGGAATGAGAGATATTGGTCGATAACTTGAAGGATCATCTACAGAGTTACCTTCATATAAAGGAATCACTATAGACAATTTTAGAAAGAATGGAAATCTGCCATTTCTGAATGGAATATTGATTAGTGATGCAATAGTTCTGAGCGCTTCTATCGGAAGATTCGCAATAATTTTTATTAAACTTCTTCATAACCAGATGTCAATTTATATCACCGAAAACTTCAAACAGTTCATCAATATTCGTATCACCCAATTGAAGATATTCATTGATTGCAACATTTTCTAAATTTATCTGGGGGTCATAATGGTACCACAATATTCTAACTGAGCTTCTGTCCAATCGAACAGTTGAATTCATTTATATCGTCCTCTCTGATTATAATTTCAATATCTCTGATGTTTTTGGTACTCTTTCTCAAATCATTCAGAATAGACCAATTTCCTTTCATTTTATTGTGTGAGTCATCATTTCTATTTTTGAAGTAAATTTCTTTAGCAAGTCTAATGGTATTTCTATAAATTCTCGGATGATTATTGAAATATAAATGAAAGTAAGGATTATCAGTGAATTTCCGCAGATGGTGTCAAGAGCGAAGATTTCTTGACGAAGTTTCAATTCCATGCTTCATCAAAGGCTTTTTATTTTTTGTTTTGATCTTTTGAACAGAAAATGAAAAGTTGAACACTTTGGAGAGTTGGTTATGGAAAACAAGGAAAGGATCATTTTGGGATAATATTCACAAGTTATACAAGTTTTTCACTGATGGCGAAAAAATGTGAACGACGATGCTCGTCGTGAACGACCCAGCACATCAACAGGAGAGTCAAGATTGAAGAAGCATTCAAAATTCGATCAAAGGTCAAGGTTTTGCTCACTGTTTTCTTCAACTACCGTAGCGTAGTGCATCAGGAGTTCTTGCCACATGGTCATACGGTTAATAAGAAGTATTATCTTGAAGTTATGCGCCGCTTGCGAGAAGCATTATGGAAAAAACATCCGGTATTGTGAGAAAGCAATTCATGGCTTTTGCATCATGATAATGCACCTGCCGTTCGTCATTACTTGTTCGTGATATTTTAGCAAAAAACATCACCATCATCATGTCTCAGCCACCGTATTCACTAGATTTGGCCCCTTGTGATTTTTTTCTGTTTCCTAAATTGAAGAGACCCACGGAAGTATAGAATGTTGCGATGATTGTTTGTTTCTGAAGGGGAGTATTTTAAAGTGGACAAAATATAAATGGTGGATTAAAGAAATATTCTTTGAGAAAAATTGGAATTTACCTTAATTTTTGAACAGACAGCTTGTACCAGAACATTTATGAATGAGTCTTCATATTTCAAGGCCGAATTCTATTATATTTTGACAAACTAATGAGGGATTTCTTGAGAAATATGGCTACACCACTGAATTATTGTAGTGTGTCATTTAGATTTGCAATTTCTGCAATTTCTCCACAATAATGACTACTCAGCTAGATTCAGTAGGTACCGGTTTAATAGTATTCAGAATCTCGTCGAAATATGTTCATCATTGAAACGCTTATGAGTAAAGAAAGATTGAAAAATATACCTTGTAAAATTCTGACTACACGAATGGATTAGAAGTTATATTTACTAAAATGCAATTGAAAACCTTTCATTCGTGTATTCATCATATAGCTTGCCACTATTCTGAATTCTTCTGCACTGTTCGAACCATTAGTCGTAATTTGTAGGCATTTTGTTCAAGATGTGAATAAGTGAGTGCAGTTAGATCAGACAGTTTAGGTGATGTTATACTTGGACCCAATACTTCTCATCCTTTGCGACAATCCTCTGACGTAGGGAAGTACAAGTACTGATTGTGGCGGCTTCTCTTTTTTGTAGAGCTCTTGCTGTATTCTAACTTAAGCCTGTTTCACTATCACTTTGGAGTAACCATTCAATTGAAGGTCATTTTTGATGGTACCTAGTTCCTTTTCGAGACCTTCCGTTGTTTTATAGAGCCCTCTCTTAGTCGATTGATGGTGGTTGAATTCCTGGTTCAGATACTGTAATGTGTGAGTGAGTTTTCGATATACAGTGTCGTGGAGGATGATTGCATACACTTTGGTGTCTGCTGGAATCTTCACCTTGCGTGTTTCGAATTCTATTTTGATGTCGCCAGTAGACAACTTCATAGCATCGGACTGGTGGTAGGGAGCAGTCGATGATAAATAGTAGACTGTTGCGAAAGCTAACAATATCCATCATGGGCTCACTCATCGCTTTATCGTAGTAACTGCTATTTAAGTTTTCATATGCATAGTAGGCTGACGAGTCTACCTTCTGGTCAAAATCCAGATTCCAATGCTCATATGGATATACTTCAGAGTTTAGAGATAGTCGAATATTATTAAAATTCATTTGTATGAATTTCGTTACATCCTTTGATAAATTTTTAGATTGATCGGTGCTTTGATAGCAGATGATGATGTATCGGGGTCTTTTGAGGCTGTTGGTTGTCTTCACGGCACATATATCTGAGGATGTACCACGAATTGTAGGTAATTCATAAAGGTGTGATGTACGATAAGCCACCTTCACTTCTGCATTATTGCCATTTTTATTGATGCGGTTCAATAGGTTCAGTTTCTGACGATCTTCTGGCACAATGTGTCTAATTCTTCATTCTATTTTGTTGATTTCCAAATCTGCATCGACTTCACCAATGAAGGAATTTTTGAATGTGCTTTCCAACACGAAATCACACGTTGAAAGGTAAGACCTCGTAAGTCCTTAGGTCGCACAAGTTTCTCAACTTCTGAGTGTTGTCGTTCGTATGGGGCGATAGCTGATTAACGGAAAAACAGATTTCAAACAGTACCATACCTATCTTACTACCATTGTGTGCTACAGGAATTCGTTAAGAGATGGCGGCGTGACGTGAAGTCGCTTTTAGTTAAATTGAGCGAAATGAACTATGGATCCGTTACACACGACCCCCCTCTAAAATGAATTCCAAAGATTCCAAGTTAATTGAAATATCTTTTTTTTTCCATCAGTTACAAAAACAGTGCGGGCGCCGATCCGATAAATGCCAATGTTACTCTATGATGCACTTAAAACTCAATGTAAAAAATTAACGAACAACAGCTTTCAAAAATTCGACGAACGAAACCAGCTAGCGACCTTACGGTGGACGTTGATGATATTTGTTCAAATGACTAGCGTGAAATAGACCGCGTTCTCGGCACCCATCGGGAAACTCCAGGAGGTAACGATGTTCCCGAATAATCCTCTTTATTCGGTACTGGCCTTCAAACAACAACAACAAGTTTTTGGTATCTGCCCTAACTGCATATCCTATCTGATATGGCCCCAGCGTATCGTATCACTCTACGTTACGCCTTGAACTTGAGAGTTTCTTCGGTCAGAATGAGCTTCTCCTCGAGATTCCGATTTGAAACAACGCCAGCGCAGTCTGGTATTAAGTGAGCTGGAAGTAGTTTGGGTAAACTTTTCCCTAATTGAAGCTCATTTGGGGTAAAACAAGTTGATTCTTATACGACAGAATTCATATACTCCTGGAAAAGTTTTATAATGCAAGTCCATTGGCTATGATTTTCGTGGCAGTAGATTCGCAGAATGTGTCCTATTTCACGCATACAGCGCCCAACAGGGTTTGCACAAGCATGCCGGACCGAAATGAAAGTGAGTTGAACCCCAAGTTTGGCCAAAGAAGTGTTACACACCTTCGAAGTAAATTGTGTGGCGTTATCAGATAGTATGCGACGAATTTGACCATATATGGGGAAATAATCTTTCTTTAGTCTATTTAGCATTGCTCTAGTCGTGGCCCGTTTCAAACGATATAAGCCGATGTGTTTAGTGAAAACATTGAAAACTACGAAAAGTTAATCATCATTGTACACATTCTTGAAGTGAATACATTATGAAGAGAAAAATGATTATAAAATGTGTAAAAAAAAGTTGATTATAGCAACAGATGATATTCGGAAGAAATTCAATTATAGCAAGAGTAGTCGCTTAGGTGATCAATCAACACTCGAGAGAATCTATAAACCAATAATAACACCTTTGAAACCAGTATCTCCCAATACTGGGGTATCATCTGAAATAAATAAGGTAATGCAGACAACAAAGAGTACTATATCACTCATCGCCGAAACTATAATTAAAAATGACCTAAAACCGAAATTTGAAGAGGCTTTCTCGAAGGATCTTCAAGCTTATCCACCGACAACGTCAGATTTGGAATCATCTAATGACCTTGACAATGGTGATGAGGTACAAAATCACATCATACGGGAAATCCCACATACACTCTTCGGAGTACACATGAACACTGAAATGTGTAATTTACAAATGGGTGTAGCTGATGTGGAGTTCATCGATGACGAAATTGTGTTCAAGAAAAATGGTGGAACTATTTCCACTTATCAGGGCACTCCAAAACTATATAAATTGATATTTATGAAAGTACCATCGGGAAATATCCCCTCTTTCGATATGACCACTTATGGTGATATACTCAAACGAAGGCGACATATAAATTAAATGGGAGAAAACAGGGTTTACTATTAAATATTCGAAAGAAATATTGAGAAATAATCTTACCTCCATTATCCAATGAAAACGATTTGTGAAGCTGACTCAGTTACCCACAGACCATCTAACTGTGTATATCACAATTGATTAATTCCGGTGAAGAAGATGTGGTGTTAGTAAAGCACTTGTTGGAAGATCGGGTATTGGATTCATTCTCACACCACATGGTGATTATGGCATTCAGAATAAGCGGTTGCAGAATGTTGGTGAACCTGTAGACGGTAAAGACTCTGTCTCTAAAAGATATATTGACGATCACATTAGAGAAGCCATGGAGACAACCCTGAAGTATTTCTAAGCATGCATTGCGCCAGCGCTACGATACGTCAGAAAAGAAATTGATTCAAAAAATACCGAACTGAGAATCATCATTGACAAAAATGCACTAATCGCTTCTACATTAGCTGATCAATTGAGTGATGTGAAGAAGCAAATTAGCGTTATAACCTAATTAGTTGTCGTTAAACCTGCATGTGAACAGTAGTCAGTGAATCTTTAACTTCACCACTTCGAAGAAGCCGTATAGGAATAATATGAGTAATGTAAAATGTCAGGGATTTTTTAACTTGTGGCAGATGGATTTGATGGAAATGCAACCATATGCTAAAGAAAATGACGGTCATAAGTACATCTTCACAGTAATCAACTGTTATTCAAAGTATGGTCAACACCATTGCAGCCATGGCGAGTGTGTTGAAAGATGCGAAGCATGTCCCAAAGAACTTACAGTCTCATCCCGATACCAAGTTTTATACTTTTGGAGTTTGGAGCATTCAGTATTGGCTATTTTGTGTTTTGATTTATAAAAATAAATTAAATGATTTATCAGATTTTGCAGATTTTCTGCATTTCCGAAAAGTTATTGGAGTCTTTTATAAAGAGTTTATTCCATTTGTATCCTTTTAGAAACGTATTCTTCACCAGCTAGGTACTGTTTTACGAATTTTTATAACATTTGGCGACCATGACAGGATATGGAAAACCTTCTGAAGACTTAGATGTCGACCGAACTTCGTTCACACGAATCTATACTGAAATGGTTCGACTGATGGTAAATGCAGATTTGGATATAGCTGACGTAATGGGAAATGTCAAGCTGTTAGACGAGAAGATTGAAGTTATTCGAGATTTGGATAAGCAGCTGCTAGAGAAGATGTTAGAAGAAGATACACCTGCCAACGACTTAGATGATGAGGTAGCAAGGTCAAATGAACTATTGAGTAATTATAATAGACTTAAGGCAAAAACTGATAGATATCTACTGAAAAATATTCTCTCTGAACACCCTTCTACCACAACACAAGTCAAAGTATGCGAAATATTAAGTTACCGAAAATTGAACTCAATGAATTTTGTGGCGATATTGAAAATTGGTTACCATTTTGGGCACAGTTTAGCCGAATTCATATTGATGAATTGATCCCTACTGAAGATAAGTTCCAATACTTAATTCAAGCCACTGTACCCAACTACCGAGCTCGTCAACTGGTAGAAAGTTGTCCCTCTTCAGTTGAGAATTATCCGAAGTTTAAAGAGAGTCTCAAACTCGTTTTTGCCTGAAGACCTACTTATTGAAGTTTATATTCGAGAATTATTGAAGTTGATATTGACAAATTTGGATTCTACAGCAAAACTTAGTTATGTTTACGACCAAATTGTATCACAATTGAGAACTGTAGATAAACTTGTCATAACATCAGATGAATGTGCGGCTATGATTTTTTCCCTGATTGAGTCTTGCTTGCTGGTGAAAATTTTAAGAGTTTGGCACCGCAGTTGCAATTTTGATTCAACAACTACTTCGAAATCAAAATTATATGAACTGATAGATTTTTTGAGAACAGAAGTGGAGAATAAATAAGTAATATCACTTGTTAAATGCAGTTTTGGTATTCACCAGAAAAAAATTTTGATTTTAATTTACCGTATACATCTACTTCGATTCCAACTGCATGTGTTCTGTCAAACTCCCGAAAAGCAACCAAATGTGTTTTCTGTCATGAAACGACTCATTTTTCTACTGATTAAGGTAATAATAAAATAAAAAAATTATTTTTTGACGAAAAACGTAAAATTTTGATCAAAGGAAGTAGATGAGAATCGTTGCTCGTAAATGTTCAGTAAACATTAAATGTTCTGAATGTACAGGTAAGCATACTACTTCAATTTGTGATCAAATAGCGAAACCTAATTAGAAGATTCCATATTCCCAGACAGTGAGATAGTGAGATAGTAGAAACTTTATCCAATTGTTCTTTCAATGGGGTATTTTTACAAACGTTAGTTGTCACAATTTGTGGAATGGACAAATCACGTTTAGTCAGAGTCATCGTAGATACCGGTTCATCTTCATCTTCGTCTTCTCTAAGACAGGAACAAATTATATATGCAATTTTTGGAGGAGTTCATTCAGAAGTTATCAACCATCATTGCTATTAGGTTACGATACAAGATTTTACTGCAAAATATGAATGTCATTTTGAAACTCTTAGTCGAACTTTTATCTGTAGTCAAATTATTTTGATTTGAGAGGGTCTTTGAATGTTAAAACTCGCTGAGTTAAAAATTTATATATCTGATACTAAAGATGGTCCAATTGAAATTTTGATGAAAACCAACATATCTTGAAAAGTGGTTTAGTTGCAATGGAAACGAAACTTGGTTGGACTCTGATGGGTAAAATATCTAGTAAATTGTCTGATGTTCATAAATCCTCATCGTTGATAGCTACTCCTTTGTTATGTCCGAACCATATATCTAGTTTGTGAAATCTACATGTTTTAGGGATTGTAGATCCTAATGAAAGACAAACAAATAAACAATATGAGACCGATATATTGAGAACATTTTTCGAAACTATTTCTATAAATGATGAGGGTCGTTATGAAGTTGGGTTAATGGATGGATGGGCATCCGCCATTACCAAATAATTTTCACTCTGCAAAACGACGACTAGATAATCTCATGAAAAAATTGAAAAACGATATATGTTATAACGATTATGATGCGGTGTTCAGAGAATGGATTGAAGAAAAGATAATAGAAAAGGTTTTTATTGTAGAATATGATTCTGGTAGTTATTTTTTGCCACATCGTCATGTAATGAAATTGAACAGCTCGTCAACAAAATTGTTTTCGATGACTCTGTCAAAGAAAAAAATCATCCTCATTTAAATTACTGTCTCGAAAAAGGGTTGAATTTGATTGAATTGATTTCTTCTTTATCAATTGGTTTCAGACTTGAAAGAATTGGTGTGATTGCTCATATCCGGAAGGCTTTTTTACAAATTAGTCTAAAGAACGAGGAGCGAAATTTTCTGAAATTTTCATGGTACGATAAAGAGGGTGATATGTTATTCAGTGTTATTCAGATTGTAGTTATTCAGTTTCATCTAGATTCATTCCTAAAACATCCGGTAGGAAATTTCCGAATATTCAATATCTCAAAACTAAAGAGGAGTTTTTAAGTTAATAACTGCGTAACAAGTGTAAGCAGTGAGGAAGAATTACATCATTTCATGTCAAATTTTACTCAAGTTTGATCTGCGCGACTGGGAATTCTCTCTTGCAGACCATTCCGATTCTGAATTTTGGGGAGATGATGTATCACCTGTATTAGAATTGATATCGAATAGGAGAAGTGATACACTTGAAATAAATTTAAAATTATTGAAAGATTTTGATGCGGAGATAATTACTAAAACAGATATGTATCAAATACTCACAAGGTTTTTGATCCCATTGGATTTATTTGTCCAGTGCCAATATGTTCTCGTATTTTGCTACAAAGATCTGGAATTTAAAAATTGGTTGGGATGCAGTGGTTCCTGAAGATATTAAAGAACAATTCCTCCATTGGGTAGACGAGTTATCTTCTTTGAGGAAAATGAGATTACCTCGATGGATATCTATATCTGCTGCTACTAGGAAAAGCTTGCATATATTTTGCGATGCAAGTAAATAGGCATGTGCCTCTGTTATTTTTCTTAGAACTGAATCATACCACGTTGTTAATTTACAGTTGGTTCAAGCCAAAAACAGAGTAGCACCAATGAAAAGATATAACGATTTCCAAACTTGAGTTGTTGGGACCCACCATTGTTGTTAGATTGTTAAATTATGTTCTGTATTCTATGGTTGATAAAATGAACTTAGAGATATTCTAGTGGACAGACTCAACTACTGTTTTAGCTTCGATTCGTCGAGAAGATATTATCTGGAAGCTATTCGTATGGAATACAACTCAAAAAATCCGGAAATCTACTTAAAAATAATTCTGATTTCATGTACCTGGTTACATGAATCTGGTTAATCTTCCATCGAGAGGTTGTTTGTTTTGACAACTATTATTGCTGAAATGCTGGGAGGATCCAGCCTGGTTGGGAAATAGAAATGATTGGCCAAAGAAAAATTTTTAATTAAACGAAGAGGAGAGTGTTCGAGAAAGAATGATATCAGCAAACATATTGTTGAATATATCAACAGATTTTTATATGTTCTATAGGTATTTTTCCAAATACCAATAAAATCTGGATATGATGGATTGGATTTTCAGGTTTGTTTATAATAGTTGAAATCCAACTTGGAAAAGATCAGGACATCTTTCTGCTAAGGAATTAAACAACGCTGAAGTGCATTTGATGAAGATAATTCAGAGTCAATCTTTTAATGGGTTTGAAAAAGAAATTATTCAAAGTCTGTCCTCTTTTCTGTATGAAATGAAACAGAATAAAAACTGAAATCACTGAACGTGATGATTCATATGATTTTCTTTATCCTATTTTACTACCTTCAAGACATTTTGTAACTAAGAAAATTATTCTT
>WOGP01009766.1:0-10589 GCA_015342065.1 Leptinotarsa undecemlineata | reverse complement strand
AGGCAGGCAATATATGGACGTACAAAATTACGAAGAAATTAAGAAGAATATGACGAACATCCAACAAGGAACCTGTACAAACTAGTACAGGGAACGAGACTGATGGAATGGGTGTCATGAAAAGATGGGAGAGTAAATGCAATAAGCCTAAGAGGCTGCAGTGTTTTCTGGAGACTTGGACTCAATGGACAAGTCAGACAGCTCCCAAGGTACAAAAAAAAATCATTATTATATCCGTTTCGGAGACATTTATCTTCTTGAAGGAAACCAATGGGTGGACTTTTGTGGCATTGAATTAAACCTAGTTACTTTCACCTCAATACGAAATAAGTTCTAGATAGATCCTCATTAGGATATGCAGCCTTTTGCTGCCGGTGACGATGTGCATCCGTAACCGATGTCCTGGGATTCAAATGGTATGACGAGACAAGCGTTCTGTCGTCAGCAAAGCAATATATTGGATTCTTGGTTTTTTCCAATAAATCGTTGATGTGCAATACAAAGAGGGTTGGAAATAATATGGATCCCTGGCGAACACCAGCGTTGATGGTGAAAGTATTCGAGAGATATCTATCAACGGCCACTTGCAGGAAACGTTCATTCAGGAAGCTGAAGAGTCATACACAAAAATTGTCTGACAAGCCATAGCATAGAAATTCGACCAGCAAACCCTCATGCCACACACGGTCAAAGGCCTTAGAAATATCAAGCGCAACAGCGATAGAAGGTCGCCTGTCCATCTTTTTTTCCGAAGGCCATATTTATGATCGCTCAAGATGTTGAAGCCATCCAATATCATCCAAATATTTGAGAATATGGTGGTTTACGACTTTCACCATAATTTTTGGTATCACTGATAGCAAAGCGACTGGTCTATAGTTATTTGGAAGATTTTTCTTGCTCTTTTTAGGAATAGGCTGAACGCCAGCAATTTTTTCAACAAGAAAGAAAAACCCCTTTCTTGTATGACAGGTTGAAAAGTCTGCAAATTACTGGGGCGAGTTCATTTGCGCACTTTTTAAGTGCGATGACGGGCACTTCACCAGGGCCAGACGCCTTATTGAGCTGTTTCAAAATTCGCCAGACGAGATGCTGTCGAAAAGTAATTTCCGGTATTGTGGATTCTGGTTTGGGAATAGCGGGTGGTACCTTCCTCATAAAATCGACTGTGGAGTGGGACGAAAATTGTTCAGCTAGAAGGTTTGCTTTTTCTTTGGCTGTTGTTGCAATTGAACTATCCACTTGTGTTAGAGGTGGAAGTAGATCACTAACACCGTTACTATGACACCAGCCAATGAGAGCGCGGTATAGTTTGGTGTTGCGCAGTTACGCTTTGCGCAGTATGACTATGTATCAGTTTCGCTCGAATTGTTATCTTTCAAGGTCACTCGTACGGTTGAGAATCGAGTAGCGTTATCGCGTTTTGAAAGATAACGATTCGAGCGAAACTGATACATAGTCATACTGTGCAAAGCGTAACTGCGCAACACGAAACTATACCGCGCTCTCATTGGCTGGTGTAACAGAATCGGTGTTGGTGATCTACTGGTGGAATTGAGGATTTCGTAAAGTTCTGATTAACAGCTTCATCTACCAACCAAAAGGATCTAGACCCCTTGGGATTGGCAAATAAACACTGGAGTACGCTAACTTGGTTAGCGAAACTCGCGTCGAGAGACCGTAATTTTTGTTCTGGCGTTGGGAAAGTGTTTTCACTAGATTCATTTTACGCCAGAAGTTCCAGTACGAACTATTTGAAGTAGATAACTTGTGCATTGAATTATTTTTGTCAGTTGTCATAAAGTGCAGTAATATTTTTAGGTTTTCCACAAAAACACAATTCAGTTACAGGCAATGCGGTGAATGATCCATAATGCAATTCCATACATAATTCGTTTATTTTTCGCAGAACGCGAATTCGATGACTCATTCTCAATTAGGGTGTTCATTTGTGACAGTGTTTTTAATGTGATGAACCGAAATGTTGGAAATAGTGGTGGATTTTAATTGTAATGGTTTTGTTTGTGTCGTTTACGACAGTTTATTTTCATGTAGTTTTTCGGAGTTATGACAAATAAACTAATTGAAGTAGAGGTTTCTGAACTCAGTTGACGTGAATGACATTCAATTGAGATTACAGTGGGAAATACTTCGGCAATTATATTTTTGAATCACTGATTTTAGATGTTTTTTGCAACTTGACTCTTTTTTTAACGGTATGATTGACATTATAGATACAAGAGATTTTTGGATTCTATAAATCAAATCAATTAATCAAAGGTAGCCACAAACGCTGTCTTGAGGATACAGCAAATACATGGTGAAATTGAGTTTATTTTTTTATCGAGTAATACTCTCAATGTGGCTTGATCAACTTAGATGAACATCAAGAACAAAGTCTCAATGACGAGGCCTAAAAATTCAATACTTTTTCCAAGTTGAACATGAGTATTTGGGGTTATAATAATATATTTAGTATTTTCATCATCAAGTTTCAGTTAATTGAAAGACTATCTTGAAAAAGCAAAAACCATCAAGAGCGACTATCACATAACGTTATTAGATCGTTTGAAAGGCTGAATCGCTGAAAAACAGCCCTAATTGAAGAAAAAAAAGCACTGTTTAATTAAGATATCGCACCGTGTCATAAATCAATGAAACTGATGCACCGTATTCTCCAGATCTGGTCCCCAGAGACTATTTCCTATTCTCAAATCGTATCGAAAAATTGTATGACCGCTATATGTGCCTCGACATGTTGCGGGTGCAATAGAACTACATAGATCATTTAAGTTAAATAATATGTGATAATGGTCCGAGTACAGAACTTCTAGGAACACGTGTATTCGTTTGACACTGATACCTAGTTTTCAAGTAAGAACGCAATTACTGCAAAGAACTGCTTCTCACGTCATAATAACTAGGTTTTTTATAATGTCAAAGAAGAATGTTTTCTCTGATCAACACTTTTGACTATATTTTTTACCAGTTGGTAAGTAATTTCGCTGGTGGATTTATTCTTACGAAAACTATATTGTGAATCGCAACATTGAAAGACTTTCAAGATGAGAACAAAAGCAGTGCTTGAAAATGATCTCGATTATTTTTTCGCTAATAGGTATCATGATAGTCGGACGGTAGTTAAATGGTGTTGATCTGCAACCTCTGTTAAACAGAGGTACCGTCCTTGAAGTTTTATAAAATCTGGGGAATAGTTCAGTTGAAAAATATGATTGGTTAATGATAATATCACTTGCTGTTTCCAACATTTGACATAGTAAGCCAAGTTCCACCAAGTTTTTGGTGTATTGATAGTAAAAGGAAGGTAAAGTTGATCAGTCTGAGGTATGCGATCACACTGATAAACTTTAGATAGCATCGTGCTTTACAAACATATTTAGTTTGAGTCTAGATATTGAGTTATTATTTTTTCACAGCTGCCTCAAGATACTATAGGAGCTGAGACAAATGATAATGTTCGTGTGTTTCTGGAAACTGATATCGAAATCTAACCATTACCATGTCTACTCCGTTTTAGCTATTTTGCGTGTTGTACCCATCAATAATGAGTAATTAACAAGACTTAAAGATTATTAAGATCATCATAGACGTTTTGAACAGCTTCTTCCGAGTTGTTTTGAGTGATTGCGTAGTATATATAACTGGGTGTCGTAAATATACTGATTTAAACTTACTGTAATTCCTATATTTTTCATGGAAATCTGAAATATATATCGAAGGCAAACGCGGTCCAAGCGTTGATCCCTGAGGGATTCCAAAATCTACTGGTTGAGGATTTCAATCAGGATTTCGCCTAAGAGATTTATTTCTTAAAATAAAAGTTAATTTCGAATGAACTCAATAAACAGTGTATTAAAATATCATAAGGTAGTGATTGATGCTATTGAAACGAAGATGAACCTGTGTTATATTTCTTATCTTCAAATTTTTTTCTAGGGAACCTTTATGTAAAAGATGGAAGAGGAAGATCTGCTACGTCCTCCAACAAGATATCTTCTTCCCTGACCTAACGTTAAGGCAAACCTTAGAGTATAGCGCGCGACTAAGATTACCGGACACATTGAGCCATTCGCAAAAAATGCAGTACGTTGACCACATTATCGATGTATTAGAGCTCGGTAACTGTCAAGAGACCATTATAGGAGACAACCTCAATAGAGGCCTCAGCGGTGGAGAGAAGAAGAGGGCCAATATAGCTTGTGAATTGTTGACCAATCCTTCGTTAATGTTATTGGATGTGAGTATATTTTTTTTCCAGTATCTATTTCATCAATGTATCAAATTTGACATACGCATGTAGCAAAAATCTTTTAAGAATATAGTATATAGTCTGGAAATCCACAGGGTTCCTTCTTGGACCCTCTGATGTATAGTATTTTATGTAAGTGTGCAGACAAATGTCTGAAACACTTTGAAATGTCGATGTACGTTATAACTTAAAAATTTACCAACAATAAACGGACAATTACCGGATTAACGGAAAAACAGATTTCAAACAGATTTTCCTGAAAATCATTGAGAAGGAAAACTCTAAATAATTTATTCTTCATTTTGATATTCGATATTTTGATGATATCGATTATATATTGTATAGATTACATTCTCAATCATAATCGCATACTCACTACATAGTATAAAACAAAGTCGCTTTCCGCTGTTTGTTCATATGATCTATGTTTGGATCTGTATAGATCTGTATCTGTATAATTTGATATGTATAGCTGCACAAAGCAATTTGATTCGGGTTTTTTAATAGATAGAGTGAGTAAAGTGAAAGGTTAATATGTATATAACATGCATAATATAGTAGAGAAGCGCTGATAATTTCAGAGGTTCTAATATGATGACGCTAGTTAAAAATAATATGGTTATGTATTCACTGTGATATTCAGTTGGTGAAAATGCTTTTTTAGGCTAATTTCAATATAATTGTTTTCTTGTAACCACTAATACTCTATTGAGTTACTTGAATTTCATATACTTTTTCAGGAATCAACATCCGGCCTGGATTCGCATGCGGCTCATAGTCTAATGACTACCTTAAAGCGTTATGCAGTTCTGGAAGGAAAGACCGTTGTGATAACACTTCATCAACCTTCTTCCCAAATTTTCCATCTTTGTGATAAACTTCTTCTTTTATCTGGAGGCCAAACAATCTATCACGGTGACACTTGTAAAGTTGTTGAGTTCTTCAGCAGCGTAGGTCTTAATATTATGCCACATTACAATCCTGCCGATTTTATATGTGAGTATTTCATCTTTTCGGACCCAAACTGTGAATATTGATGAATGTATGAATTTATTTATTGAATTCAATTGAAAGACGTCATTATATAAGCAGGATATTGTATTAAATGTAGTATTTCTTTTTCATAATATAATTTTTAATTAGCATAGTATAGATGTACTTTTCAAAAAATTTGGTGAACGTTCAAATTTCAAATGAAAATTTACCTTACTTTTTGAGCAGACACTGTATATCCCTTTTGAAAAATATCGTTATTCCCATCTTCTCTTGCTGCTCTTTTGGGTTTGAGTTATTTTACTGCTCTGTTTAAATCACTTCTGTGATTTCACTAATAACGGGAATATTATTATAAGCTATATCATGAGAATCAACAAAATTTTCCTTCAACTCTGTGAGTTCTCTTCAATTTAGGACGGTTTGTATTTTTTTCAGTTCCTGGCCATTTTTTCTTTGCAATTATTACGCCAACAAAATAGAATAAGCAAAAACAACTATCCAACTTGGTTGTAGAGAATTCAGTCATTACTATATTTGTAATATAATAGCTAATACCTAGAATAATGTAAATTTCAATAACATACATTCAACACAAAACACATGCACTGTTATCAGACACAAGAACTAATAATAGTGTTACAGTTCAGATGTTTAGGTATAGTGCCTGTTTCGAATTCATTCTACATCAGTGGTTCCACTTCTATACCTTCCACAAAGTAAAATTTGAATATTTGATGCTCTTTTTTTGTTCTTCATCAATTTCATCAACGAAACTGAGATTTGAAAAATTCAATAATGAATATTATGACATTAGTAAGGAACAGTGCATTTTTCGAATTGGTGATGATAGGTACTATTTCAAATTAAATAATACATAAAAAGTAACATGAGAAATACTTTCTCATGAAATAAATTACTTTTGTCTAGAAGTTGGTTTCTATTTTTTTTTCAGTGGAACAAATAAAAGGAACTTCCGACTCACGAAAAAGACTTTTGGCTGCGGCCAAAGAACTTAGGAAAAGCAAGGATTATCCTATAGAACTACAGCACGATTGTTACGTTAATGAAAAATATGATAATTCAAATAAAATATTGCTGCCTTCTCATGGACCATACTCAAGTTTGGAACGTGAGTAAATTCATATTCTTTTGAAACATTAGGTTAATGGAATTGATGCACGGCGATGAACATTCCTGAAATATTGTACCAGAAGTATATATGTGATGACATTGACCGATATGATATGATGATGAAAGTCCATAACATATTCAAGAAACACTTCATTGTGAGATTTCCACTATACAGTTTCACAAAAATACAACACAGGTTTCGCTATATACTAGCTTCTTCAGGCGTGTCTATTCTAACTACAAAGTGTATATACTAAGGTAGTATACATATTCCTGGAGAAGTTATTGTTTATGTGTTACGTTTTTGTGGGATATTTGACAAATATGTCATAGACTCAAGAAGAATCTTCATAGTCAAAAGTACTTTAAATATAATATATTACTCGTAGATATTCCATTACAATCAAAAATGTCATGCTATCGGCAGTAGCAGTTAATTTACTTAAACATAATTTGAACTATGTTCTGAAATATGAAAGATATACTGTTGACGTTGAGAAAAAAAAATTCAGTACAACACATTTTCTTAGTATTTGTCTATAATCAACACTGTATTGTTGAAATCAAATGAAAAATTGATATTAACCATGTAGAGGCAGTTTATCGATACTATCCCCTTGTGTGTCATTATATCTTAAATCACTCTCTTATGTTCTCTCTCTGATTCACTTGTCTCTCGTTGAAATTGTGACATGAAAGTTGTTTAGTTGAATATTTCCATACACATCAACCTTTAGTTCATGGATAATATGATATTTAAAAAGATGTTATTGTTTATAGAACTAAAACAGTGAACTTCAAAAAAATAATAATAAAAATCTATTAAAAAAATATCATTGTTTCATTGTGTCAATGTTAATTTAATATTTCGAAAAAACTTCACTATTTAATCAATCATCCTAAATATTTGTATCTCAACTGTTATTGCACATTCTCAGATTCAATTTGATATTCTTATATCTTTCTGTATTATCTTTTCTCAATTTCAGAACAAAAAATCTATTGAATTTTTTTATATAATTTTTCAATTGATTTAATATATCTTTCATCTTCTTTTTTTTAATGATTAGTTCAATATTGACATTTCATTTACAATATCAATAAAAAAATTGGGTCCAGTACTGATCCTTACGAAATTTCAAATTTGGAATTTTATTGTCACTCTGATGTTCTTTAACATTTTATTGAATTTTTTGCATTTCCGAAATCATATTCTTTTTTCTAATTTTGACAAATAGATGGAATGTCATACATATTTCTAGTGTCCAAGTCCTTTTGTTATGTGACATTAAATTCTCTTTTCAATCATTAGTACTCACTATGTGTTTCTCAACTTTATTCATTATGTTTTTGCATATTCGCAGATTCAGTTTGATATCCTTATATATTTTCATCTAAATAATTATAAACGAGTTTTTTCAATTTAAGAATGAAAAGTTCAATCAAGTATTTTCTACAATTCTTCAATTGATTTAATATCTCTTCTAGCTTCTTTTTTGAAGCTCATTTCTCTAATACAATGATTAGTTTAATTTCGATATTTCATTTACATAGATTAAATAAAAAATTTGGTCCAGTATGGAACCTTAGTGAACTACAAACCTGGTAAATTATATTTTGATGTTCTTCAGCAGTTTATTTTATTTTATGCATTTCTCTAATTATGATAACTGTTCTAATTTTAACATGAATACACATTAAATGTCCAAATCCTTTGGTAACATTCAATTTTCTTCTCAGTCATTAATTTTAAATATTTGTTTCTCAACCACATTCATTCCGTTATTGCATATTATCAAATTCAGTTTGATATCCTTATGTCTTCTCATAGGAATCGGTATACATGGGTTTAATAAAATTTTATGCCATTTTTCAATTGATTCAATAACTCTTGAATTTTTTTCCAGAGATTACTCGTCCATAACAATGATTAGTTACATTGTTACTTGCAGAAGATTATTGTTTTTCAATCAAAAATTGTTTTCTTGCCAACGTTTAGAATTTAGTTTTTTTTATTTTCCATATGCATCTAACATCTTTGATGGTATTTTAAATTCAGTTTCAATACGGAAAACTCCTTTTTGAGCCCTGATAAACAATTCAATCTAATTCGAAACGTTGGCAACAAAACAATTGTTTTTCTAAGATAATTCAATTATGTTACCCAACAAACATTTCTAGAAAAGTCATTTGGATCGCTAGACTTTTACATACATCAAGTAATAATATTTGAACCTTTTTTAGAGGATACTCTGAACGCCATGGAACCAGACGTACGACGACTATGGTTAGACACTCATTCTCACGCTTCATCTTCAGTCAGTTCAGAAACTAGCGACTCAGATTGTTACTTCACCTGGCCTACTAGTTATTGGACGCAATTTACGGTTCTATCCCAAAGAAACTTCCAAGAAGCGATGCCCAGAATGTTGTCCAAACTGAATTGGGTGCAAACTATACTATTGGGGATAATGGCAGGTTTTCTTTGGTTCCAGTTGGATAGGACGGAAGAGTCGCTGCATGATATACAGGGTTGGATGTTCTTCTCTACCACCTACTGGATGCTGTTTGCACATTTTGGAGCTCTCAGTGCTTGTAAGTTGATCTTTTGAATATGTACATATAATTAGATTAAATGATATAGATAAAATACTTTGTCTAATTTCCACTTACTTTATGTATTAATATTAATACGGTTTCGGTTTTTCCACCGTTCTCAACTATCTTAACACTACTCCTTAGTCGAGTTGAGAATGGTGTAAAAATCGAGCCTTGGTCGAATTTATATCAATACATTAAGTAAGGAAATCAGACAAAGTATTTTATCTATATCATTTAATTGAAGATGAATATCCACAAATTAAATTAGTCATCAACATCAAAAATATAATAAGATATTTTTAAATTCAAAGCCTACTCACTTTCCATTCAATTTACTTATATTCACATCAAAATAGACCAAAATGCTCTTTATTTGGAATTTAAATTCCCTCATACATACAAATTGGTTTCTTTCAGATAGTTAATTTAAAACACAAGTTAAAACTTTATTTCACTTGTTTTAATGTTTCAGTAAAATGTTATAATTCACTGTATTGAAAACTCAATATTATAAATATAATATTTTGCTTTTGCATAAGAAATTTAGAGTATTGTCAAGTAGTATCTGTAATAATATTCACCTAATTCAGTTGCGAAAAGTGTATCAATTCTACAGAAGAAATATATTTTTTACGTAATTATTCATGAAAAATATCAATTCAGGTGTTCCACAAAAATCTGTTATTGGGCCTTCATAGGTCATGGCATCAATAAAAATTTCGCTTGAATATTGAAAATTAATTTTTTTTTGTCAACAACTATAGCACTGTATCTAGCTGTAATTTTCATGGTGACTTATATTGTGTATTTATTCTAGTTCCTCCAGAACGTGAAGTGATCAATAAAGAGAGACTTTCGGGTGCATACAGACTGTCGGCGTACTATTTGGCGAAAATGGTTGGCGAACTACCTCTGATTGTAACTCTTCCAGGTGTATATTTCCTTATATCTTATCCCATGATGGGTGAGTATGATTTCGTTCATTTCATTTTATGGTGGACAGTTTTTTTAACATGAAATGAGAATTACTACCAGTAAAAAAACTATTAACACATTTGGCTGCCATTTTGGCACAGAAAACAAATTCTGCTAATAACTGGCAAATATATATCAACACAAACTAACCAAACTAACGGAATTGAAGTGTTGCGATAGTCCATTTGATACAGTTTAATTTTTATACCTTAAAAAATTCAAGACTAGATCGACAAACAATTTCATTCTTAAACATAGTACTTCACAAATGGCCACCGTAAACATTTAACATAACATAACTCAAAAATTTAAAGGGCTATAGTGTTCAGAAGAGAATCTGTTTTGGGTAAAAAAAATTTACTTTTATTTCTCCAACTTATACAAAAATGTGGCAAAACCCAGTTTGGCAACAACATATTAAATCGGTTTCAACGCCTTGTCAGGCAACTTTTTAACGATTAATGTAATTTTTGGGAAAGAAAGTTTTTGGCTTTCTACTACTCCATCTTGATTCAAAAAAGGATAAGGGAATCTTCCAAAGAAAGGAAGGAAGTAATCAATTTGAAAATAAGTAATTCTATACATGGATGTGTAGATCATGCAAAGAAGTAACTTT
>WOGP01009764.1:0-10590 GCA_015342065.1 Leptinotarsa undecemlineata | reverse complement strand
ATATCAAGCGAAACAGCTCTAGACTCTCCATGTTTCTCTATTGCGTTATCCCAAATATGGGTGACTTACGATAGAAGGTCGCCTGTGGATCAGTAGACTCAAATTTATCCACCACATGGCGAATAGTCCTCTCGGTAGGACGTTTATGGTGACGATTACGACAAAACAGACTGAATAAATGCAACTAATTTGACAGGTGTAGCTTCAAGAAGATGGCCACAAACAATATCACTTCAAAGTGAGATTTTCAATAAACAGTTTTACAGAAACGCTACACTTGTTTTGTTATACAATGCCGTCTTCAGGCGTGTCTGTACTAATATGGACAAGCCACACCAGTGTAGCTGACATGTTCATGAAATATGTGTTTATGATCTGAAATTAACCGAAATACGATTGAAATTGCATTTCCGAATTTCCCAATTCCATATTCATTCAGATCCTACTGCGTATCAACGTGGAAAATGGTCAATATTTCAAATTTTTGTGTGAAATATTTATTTTCTTGACATATTTTGCTTCGACACTGTCATCAGCTTGTTTCGATATAAAACTATTGTCGACCATTTATTTTGTTATAATATCATATGATAGATAACAAAGGTGAATAAAACAAAGCACTGGGGTTATTCTCACCCGTCCAGAACTCCCGTGGGTCGTGTTGGATGTCAACAGATGTGGTTATAGCTGGCTGTGCAGAGACAGAATTCGGACACCAAATTACCTAATTTTATGACCCGTTTAATGTCCGAGAATCTGTCGTGAATAAATGGTCTTCTTGTTTGGGTTCGAATTTGATGGACTCTTTTTATGGCCGATAAAATATACATCATAGGTTGCGTTGTTACTGTGTTGATAACAGAGATTTATGGATTTATTGGAAAGAAAATATTTTTCATTTTGATGACTCATTTATGATGGGACAATCGAAAAATTCAAAGAATTATTTTGTAGTGTTATTGGAGGTGGTATTAATACCCTTAACACATTCGATAGGTATATAAAAAAACTGAAAGTTAGGAAAATAGTATTCAATTGTCAAATCGATCAGTGTCGAATATAAAAATGTGAAGCAGATTTAACAAAATGGTTTTTTTATTTTTGAAGAAAAAGAGAGAAAGAAATAGGCGACAGATTTTAAATTTTGGAGGAAAAAATTGATTACGACGTGCGTGAAGTTATTAATGTCATTTCACATAATTTCAATTCGTTCTCATCGAAAATTATGCCCGATATGTCGTTTGAATTGTAGTTTTACACAAAGTGTGCCGAATTATGTACAATCTGAGAGGTTCACTTTTGGCGAATACCTCAAAAACTATTGGTGACATTAAAATTTTGAAAAAAGATCAATGAATAACGAAACCTTTTGTAAAACAATTCTTAACCCCCGAAATTAAGGAATGAAAAAAATAGGCACTTGCGGGCGGAGGAAATAATCCTATGTCTAAAACTTTGTATCACAATTAGCCTCTCAGTTTTTCTCAAATTGGAGGTTTACATGAAAACCTTTATCAAATTAGAAATTGGAACCTGTTTTCGTCTTATTTGGAGCTATTATTTGAAGATTTTATTGAAGATACTTATAAAAATGGAGCAGAAGTAATTTTCCATTTATTTATAAACAATCAAAGATGCGAAGAAGGTGAAAACATAAATAAAGTGTTCAACAGTTACTTTTTATATATTCGGTTTGATTTGTTTTCTCGTTGATGAAAGCTACATTTTTATTGACAAATGTTATGAGATAATTGAATGAATCCGATCATTAATGCAAGTAATGATGAAATTTATTTTTCCCGTAAAAAGCAATATTGAGAGCCACTTTTTTAGAAAAATCATTTCACTGCTTTTTTTTTGTGTAATTTCGTATGTCCTGATTCTCTTTAAATTTGTATTCCTTTGTTTCGATCCAGTTAGGGTTGAAGTGATATGTATCTTGTATACGTTTTCTAGAAGACATTCTTTTGTAGTTTACCCCTCTTCATGAGTAGCACAAAATTAAATACCAAATTTTATGATTTTTATGATTCTTATTTTCTAGACGTCTTTGGAATTTTGTTAATACCACAGTAAAAATCAACCATTATGTCCACTCCAACTATTTTCATTCATAAATTTACAAAGTTCTCGGTGACCTCGAAATGAAGTGCGGAGCCAATTTCGTTCTTTTACCATAAGCGTGCAGTCATATAAAAACATAATTTAAGGATATTATAAAACATTTTGTGGTATACATTTTCAAGGCTATAGAAACGGTGGCACTGAATATATGGGTTGCAAATTTAACTTTAATTTTTTTGAAGTTAGTGGGAAAGACATGAGAATCTGTTAGTTTTAGAGGCCTACGAATTGTATACTTTTTTCTTCAGTATAAAATTTAATTATGTAATCCCATGTAATAGTTCTATCTCATAATATAGAATTATATTCCATTAGCATATTTCACAAAGCTTCAATAAGATGAGGTATATCAAACATAAAAAAAAATGTTAGTCATTTACATAAAACAGTGGATTATCGGAAGAAATATTCAAAATATTTTTTAATTGGATATTTCTTTCTACTATTTTAGGCCTTGTATTTGCAATCACTAAAGCAGCATTTCCTGACTTCTTTAAATGTCCAATACAACTACAACTACAAAAACTAAAAACAATAATAACCACAGCGAATATACTAAACGCAATATCAATCTCCGGCCATTTATTATAACTAATCCGATGCCCGTGGGAACGTTAGATCCTTCGATACTACAGCACTGAATGCGTTGGATGAGAGCAGTTGAAGGTCCCCGGTAACTCAGGCGGATCACGTGGTAACGGAGCCTACTGGTTGTATTATTCTACTGTGTTAATACTATGAAACTAAGAAATCAAACACGAGTTTATAAGGAGTCTTTCATTATGTGTCATTTTGCAACAGGGTTGAAATTAACACAAAAATGAATACTCGAAATCCTCTTATGCAGCTGCAATTTTGCATATAGAATAGACTTAACCCCACTTTGGATTTTTTTCAAATAAAATTTGACTCTCTTCCCAAAAAAACTAATCTCTGGGATTTCTTAGATTCGAATTCTTCTAGGCAACTGTCATTTTTAGCCAAAATTTTCCATATATCTTCATGAGATATTAGATGAGATGTGCATTAGCACATCAGAGTGTTTCGTCATCTCAATGGAAAGACAAGATAAATGTGCTACTAGCAAAGCAATATACTACTTTCTGTTTTTTTTAATAACTTTCATCTGGAGAAATGTATTAAATAAATTTTACAGTTCCATTCTCTATTATCGATTTTCAGAGTATATGAACATTCATTTGTATAATAGAAAATTTACATCACCTCGATAAATATATGCCTTTTTCAAATCGAAAGGATACTCAATAGTTTACTAGTTTCCGAGTTGTTTTATGTTCAATTTAATAGCTTTGTAAATGTCTGAAATTATTTATTGTTTTGTTTGGAGCTTTTATTCAAATTGCCCATTTTATTGTTCAATAAATTAAATAATCTCTGCTGTTAACTGAAATGTGAGAGAAATAATATTTTAAGTATCTGTTTTGGAGGTGACGATTAGATATATTGAGCATATCAAATTGATTCATAGGATCAATAATCTTTCTTTGACAGTGTTTCAATTTTTGAATGTATCCAATATAGCCACCATTTATCCCAATCAGGTAATTGCGGTATAGGAGAAATATAAACACAAGCAAGTTTCTTAATTTTTTTCAAATGAACTTAGCCTAAACTCAGCTGCTTTTTTAGTGCCCCTCATAATATTGTAAGGGTGTAGCTCTCTTCTCAACTCCTTAGCCAAACTTCGATATTACCAAAAGTTGTATATCTCGTGGGGAGAAAAAAATATACAGAATAGTCAAAACAACATGGAAAAATAAAATTGTCGTTATCAGTAATCCCATTTTGGCAAATATCACAATTTTGAAGGTACTCGCGTGCTGAGAAGAAAACCGCGTACTTCTCAATTTTATGGTAATCAAATTGTGCCAAAAATTCCTAAATTATGCCAAAATTTCTTAAAGAAACAAGTATCCACAAACATTAATTATAACAGTCGACACTAAGCTATACCTACAGCGACAATTTGATTTCTCAAAACATTCTTGGCCTCTCCTAAAAAATCGCTCATTTTGGAGCTACTTTGGTACAACTTCTGGTATTGATATGTTTCTCTTTATATCTGACTAAGAGATGTTATACCGATGGTCTAACGTCCCCATAGACTCCCAATAAAAGTGTTGTTTTATATCTAGCAAATACAGTGACTATCAAGTACGGTTATGATTTATAGCAGGTCTACTAACGTTGAATAGCCGGCTCACGAAACATATGAGTAATATGGGTCTGACAGAAGAAAGCCAATGCAGGTTCTGCCAAAAAGAAACCATACTGCATGTGCTCTGTGAATGCGAAGCATGCTGAGACACGCAAAATGTGGAGAAGAAAAACCAGAGGCTGCTAGCTATATGAAGGGATCAGTATCAAGGCTATGGAGTCTCATCAAAGAGATCAAGCTAGACAATGAGCTCTAACAACCAAGGACCATCACAAAAAATATGAAAAAGTTGCAATGAATCAGGTCATGATCTAGCTCCCCGACAATCTAATCTATTCTGAAGAAATTTTATACCGATGCCAGGAGTAACTTAGCGTGTGATAATCTAGCCAATTCCTCGTGCCCTTAGAAATAGAAATTCGAAAACCTCTAATGAAAGTTTCGTTTTATATCTAGCGAAGACACTCAGTATCAAGTTTATTTTTTTGAAGTTGAGAATGTAGAATGTTCCATAAGAGGGTTTAGCAATCTTTTTCACCCCTCTTCTTAGAAATGGCACATTTTGGAGCTACTTTGGTAAACTTTTGGTATCGATATGTTTTTTTATATCTAACTAGCGTAACGTAAGATGGCCTATCCAACTTCTCGTTCCCTTGGATATACAAATTCGACAACCCCCAAATGAAAGTGACCGTCAGCATCAAGTTTATGTTTTTGAAGATGAGAATGAAGAATGTTCCATAAGAAGGTTTAGCCCCTTTTTCAAGCGCTTGAAAGTAGAATCTGGAAAAACCCAGCTTTCTACGCCTGAACTTTGAGTATTTTTTCAATATGGATAGGAATGAATAATAAAAGCTCGTCTCGATTTTGCTCGGAGCTCAGCTCAATTTCGAGCCGAGCTGGGAATTCAAAAGTCGGGCTGAGCCAAAGCTTTTAAAAGTCGAGGCAAGCCGAGCTAAAGTCAAAGCTCAGCTCTTTCTGGAATACATCTCTGAACTCAGTGTCAGAGAGCCAAGAATAGTGGCTTGAGGCACCCCAGATGCAATATGCCAGAATTTCGATCTACAGCCACTCGTAACGACTCATTGGGCCGTCGTAAACCCCCTTCCCCGGCATATCGCTAACCGTTTCGTACACGAGAGAGTTTTCCATTTATGTTCCACATCCCTTTTTGTCTGCGTTCGCTATAATTTCGTCATTCGGAAAGACCATACCGGAGAGTAAAATGCGCTCTGTACATTCGCGTTTATGTGAACGAATAAATCAGCAGCGCTTCTGGCAAATTTATGGCTGAGATAAAGTCAACCGGAATCGGAGCTTTTTATGGCGCAGGCCGTGAAATGTAGATGCCGCCCCTGCCCCTCTCGCAGGGGCATTGCGTCCTCCTCCCGGTGGTAAATATGATTTTAAACTCGGACTCCGATATTGGTCCTTTAGGTGAGCTTCAGGATCGATCTTATCCTGGTGAATTTATGGATGGTCCCTTGCTTATTTGGGTTTTATTTCAGCTTCGCAAGTTGACGTCCTGATTCAGGAGGAGATAGCGGGAGAGTAATGCGTAGAGGGAGTCCCGAAGCGGCTGTTTGGGAGGAATTGTGAATTTTCGGGCGCCGCCGTCTCCTCGACTTGAACTGGTGCTAATCGAATGGAAATTAAAGAGCAGTTCGTTTCGAATTTGTCGAGACACAGAATTTAGCATTTTTTTCTAGATTGTGACGTTCATAAGTCATTATCCACTGAACATTACTTCTTAACCTCTATGAAGCATTACAATTGTATATGTTACATTGCATAATTTGAAACAACACCATGTATACAGGAGGAATTAATCCATCACAATTAAAAAATTTAATTCTCATCGCACTTACACTACGAGAAACTGAATTGAAACTGAATCGGCCGTCAGGGTAGTTG
This sequence comes from Leptinotarsa undecemlineata, assembly GCA_015342065.1. NCBI lineage: Eukaryota > Metazoa > Arthropoda > Insecta > Coleoptera > Chrysomelidae > Leptinotarsa > Leptinotarsa undecemlineata. Next base: position 4,373 of record WOGP01009764.1, on the reverse strand, counting down.
GTTGATACAGTTAAATTGTATTCTTTTTCACCCATTCTAGTTTTTTTATTATGTCCTGAAAAACAGTTCCGAATGTAACCATCTTCCTGTATCTCTCTTACATTACACTACGAGAAACTGAATTGAAGATGTGAATCGGCCGTCATTCTTCTTGGTGGCTCTATTAGGGTAGTTGGTTGATATAATTACATTTTTTTCTTTTTTGTTCAACTGCATCGAAGTTCTATATCGTCTTGCATACATTGTTACAGTCTTAGTATCAACAGTAAAATAAGATGAAGAAAATTGCCTCTAGATATCTCTCCACTGAGTCCTGGAAAAGGTCGCTTAGATTAGGGAAATTGTTTCATTCGGAAATTAAAATTTCATTTAGGAGAACGATACTAATAGAAGAGCTAGTTCTATTCAGAAATGAGTAATTAACACTAATGGAGGGATAAAGACGTTACCGACATTGAGAAGATTCGAGACATTAGAGAGCAAGAGAAAACCTAGTTTCTTGACGTAGACAGCGGCGTCCGGTTTGAGAAATTTCACTATAAAGAGGGTACCTTTTAGCGAGAAAGGAAAAGCTTTGTAATAAAATAAAATGGAAAGCAGAGTAGCGTTTTCTTCATTATCGAAAACGATAACTAGTATATGTTATGCTGTGTATTTTAAATATTTATATTCAACTATTATATTAAGCTCGCTTTTTTTTATTGAAATATTATTTTAGAATGAAGAAATAGAATAGCTTAAGTTTGCGCTAGTCGGGCCCTATCCTCCAAGCTCCGATACCCAAATATATCGGAGCGATCTAGTGTTATCAAACAATGACCACTCACCACATTGTGGGGTGAGTGATTGGGTCCGAAAATCATGTGTCTTGGCACCGCTTGCGAAAAGCAATACAAAGAAAACATGCGGTAGGATAAACAATTCATAGCTTTTATATAACGATAACGTATTGTAATGACGCTCGTCACTGCTTGTTCGTAATATTTTTGGCAAAAACAACACCGTTATCACCCCACCGTATTTACCAGATTCGTCCCCCTGCGACTTTTCTCTGTTCCCAAGATTGAAGAGACCCAGAAATACTACGCCCCTTCTGAACATTCGTCACTGAAGACCAGCTTAGTAACACCGGGATAGGAGACACTTCAAGCATACCAATAAAACAAAAAATATAATATATTTTAGACTTTTAATAGGGGTTAGCAACACTAACTTTGCAATAATCGAATAAATGAAAATAATAGATATTTAATATTGGATTGAGACTGCCACTTTTAAAAGTATCAATTTCTACAATTTCCAATGGTTGCTTCCATAGGAAAAGTTACAAAATACAGGGTCTTAACCTAGGATTCAATGCTTAGTGCAGTGGGAGATCTTGCTACATGGTCGTACCACAGTAGAATAACACAACTCTCTTAGCACATGATCCGGCCGAGTTGCCGGGGACCTTCAACCGCTCTTAGGATGAGATTCTCATCCAACGCGTTCAGTGCTGTAGTAACGAAGGATTCAACGGAAACGGGCATCGAATTAGTTATTATAAACGGTCAGAAATTGATATTGCGTTTATTTTATTCGCTGATGCTATTATTGTTTTCAGTTATTGTAGTTGGTTGTTGTTGTTTCATTATTGAGTAAGTAGAAAATGGGAGATGTAAAAAGACATTATTAAAGAAGTCGGGATATGTTTGCTGCTCCAATGATTGCAAAAACAAGGCCTACAATTGTAGTGAGAAATGGGGCAAAAATATGGCTGGAAGCATGCTGCTGACCCGATTTGCTCAACAAATTAGCAGTTTGTTTGCTCAGCAAACACTGTAAAAAAGTATTACCGTTTATGTGTCAGTCATTTTGTGAATGATGTGATAATAACGATATTTATCTGGATGTCAAACTCAAGTACTGATATAGGTATGATAACGTCGTTTATAATGATTATGTTATTGAACAATTTTAAACAATACCCTTTACTGTTTTGTCATTTTCAATTTTAGGAACCTCTGGGACGAACGACTCATCATTATTAGATTTGGTCACCCCTTCTACTTCAACGTCATTCCCAAAATCTGATACATTGCTAACCTTTGAGAAAGACATCCTACCGTTAATAGATTCAGCAATATCTTTTACCCCAATAAAGTAAATGAAGTGAAAACTATAATAGTAGTTTTATTAAAAGTCCATCCTAGCCAAGGATATAACATTAATTGGCGTCGTTAATTGGACTGCATGTTTCTCTCTTCCAGCCAGTGGAATAAGTAACGAATAAGTAACTTACCACAAAATTTCTATAATATCCTCAAATTTCGTTTCTTTATGAGCCTATGGTAAAAGAACGAAATCGGCTTCGCACTTCATTTCGAGGTCACTGAGAACTTTGTGAATTTATCAATGAAAGTAGTGGGAGCTGAGTTACTGTGATTTTTACTGTGGTCATACGGTCAATGAGGAGTATTATCTTTAAGTTATGTGTCGCTTGCAGAAGAATAAGTCTGGTATTGTGGAAAAATAATTCATGGCGTTTGCATCACCATGATATAACTGCTCACTCGTCACTGCTGGTTCGTAATTTTTTGTCCAAAAACAACACCTTAATCATGTCTCAGCCACCGTATTCACCTGATTTGGCATCGAGAGAGCTCGAAGACATGCAGAAAAGTGCGTATCAGAACTGCTTTGAGGATTGAAAAAAACGCTGATACAAGTGTATATCTAAGAGGGACTGCTTTGAACGGGACAAGATTGATATTGATGAATAAATGAATATTTTTTGCATGAGGAAAATGAAAGGTCACCATATTTTTTGAACAGAGTAGAATATGTTGGCACATACAGGGTGTTTCAAAATCGATCCTCACCATTGGGATCTCGAAAACTATAAGAGATACGAAGATGGTTAAAGTGGAGCAAAGTTGCGCTGACTGAGAATATGTCGTTGAGAAAGTTATGAAATTTCGAGTATATCCAAAGGACACAATGCCTAATTTATCTCATATACACCTCATTTATCAAATTTTGATTGTTGATTCTGTTTATGTATTTTTTTCATTGACTTTTCAAACGAACCTAACTCGGAGAGATTGTGATCCAACAACTTGAACGTAGTTCAATGTGTTTGTCGTCTTTCGGAATACAAGTTTAAAGACATTTCCGATGTCTTAGCACTGTTTCTATCTAATTTGTATCATATCTCTTTTTTCTTCATTCGTGAAACCCATTTTTCTCCAGAAATTCAATGACTTGGACCATAACAAAATGTCATTGAGTGTAATAAATTGAAAGTCAAATTTAGAAACATCAAAGTCTATTATAATAAGCATTGATTTTTTTCAATATCTTCAATTTTTCGAAATAGAATGATAACTTATGATACATCATTGAAAGGTAAAATCTGGTTCTGTTCAATAGCCCCCATAAGAAAAAAAAAAGTTGATGGCTGGAAGACGAAACGTTGGATAGAAAATCTGAAAACATCATTATGTAGCAGGGAAAAAGTGGTAATGTGGAAGGGCAATTCATTTTCGAATTCTTCGGAAAATGAAGCCAGATCTGTCATAGATCCGAGATCACTGTATTTTTGGGTTCTTCTAGTGATCTAACGACGAATTCTTATGAGGTGCATAAACAACGTTTTCTTTTGATCTGCCAAAAATTGCCTAATGAAATTATATTGGAGGGTCAGCCACTTTTTCAGCAAATTAAGCATACCACATGAGTCGAAAGTTTTGAAAGAAAAAATAACATCGAGCATTACCATAACATGACTAAAAATATTCGAAAATATTTGTAAACAGCTAGATTTCTTTTCAGCATCCTTTAGTCGATTCAAATCCTTGCAAACAATCATGTCTATCGTCAGATCCGACATTTCTGGTCAACAAATCCTGCATTCCGATTTTACGAAACAGCGATCAATCATACCTGAATGTCATAATTAATATCTCGTACAAAAGGTCACTTGGTCATTACGAAACTGACACGTTACACTAATGCGATTCGCGTTTGGAGGAGACACCACCAATTCTCTACGGCGCCGTCTTTCTCTGCAGGTACAAAAACTTTCTGAAAGCTTTTTGGAAAGCGGTTTCATGAAGAGATGGTTTGGAGAGCGATGCTGTTTCATCATCTGTTTAATTTGGAATGATTCGGTTACCAATTAATGTTGAGTCTTAGATTGGCCTAGTCCTGTTCTTCCTGGTAACTAAGGCATGCATATATACAGAAAAATGGATTAACGGGTTCTCTCAGTCAAAAATCAAAACTCCGCTCTACTTTGCCAAGTTTTCGCTTCTAATGGGAACCTTTCTCAGGTCCTATAATTTATTGACTTGTGTGGTTTTTTCGCCATTGAATAACATTACAAATCATAC
>WOGP01009763.1:0-10590 GCA_015342065.1 Leptinotarsa undecemlineata | reverse complement strand
ATGAATATGTTTTTATCTTTAGTGCAATCTCTAATGCAACAATATTTAATTCTTACTTAATAGTATTTGTTTTATACATATAATTCAATAAAATATTTGTTAAAGTAATTTTTCCACACCGTTGAGTTACTTTTGTGGACTATATTACATTTATATATTCGTTTCATGTGATTGTTAATAATAATAAATATTTAACCTTATGTATCTACTTCCTTTGTGTATTCTAATAAAATAGTGTTATGTCACTCATAGGGGCCCTGTTATCCTATTATGCTCAGGGCCTCCAATAGGTTAAAGACGGCCCTGAGTAGGAGGAAAGTTTTTGTTGGAATTATACTGTCTTGAACAAACTGATGTACAGTACAAAAATTGATATAAATATTGAACTCTTGTTTGGTGAATATGCTAATAAAAAAAAAATAGAAAATAATCTAAACGATTTTTTCATTGAATTTTAATATTTATTCTCAATTATATACATTGAATAATATTCCCAATGCAACTGAAAACACCCTAAAATTATAAATTGAAAAAATTGTTGACAATTATCTAATCTAATGATGAATATCTAATATTACAATAAAATTAAAATATATTCAAGAAAAACTTATTGATTAACAAATAATAACCATATAAAAAACGCATGTAAAAATGACCTCTTTGAAATCATCAAAGATAGAGGTTAGAGATGTGTGAACTTTACACTTGTTTCTGTTTCTGATTCAGAGAGTGAAATTCGAACAGAAACCTTTCAGTCTTTCTAAACTTAAAACTTATGTTGATATAATGCTACTTTGCATCAGTTATTGTCTAGGAACTACACACCCGGGATTTTTGTACAGAATATCAGTAAATTATCTAATGAAACAGTTGTCAAGCTATATTTCGGTAGAAAGTAAAGTACGTAGTACTTATTAGTACTCAAAATATAGCTTTTTTAGGATATTTGTAGGACATTGTACGGATTTTCACATCTGAAGAAGGAGAATAATTCTGTTTTCTGAAAAAAGAGAACAAAAAGACTGAATGATTTTCCATTATAAACACTCACTACAACATGACACAAGCAGGAAAGTAGAAAGCATATCAATTGTTGAAAACAATGGAGGAGTAGAAACTAACTCGCGAATATTGAACAAGTCACTTTTCGTGGGAGATATCAGAGTTTTTCATCGACTTTTCTGGGAATCCTCAAATTGAGGAAGATGAAAAACACCAAAAAAGTAACAAAAAAAAAACTCACGAAATACTCATCCACAATTATTCATAAGACAAGACGAACCTGAAGATTTGATGTTAAAATGGTTCCCTCATTGATGATAGCGATTCGAATGGGTCAGCTAATATATATCCTATTGAAATGGAGACTTTTGTTCACATACATGGATAAAAACTTTAGAAACTTCTGCTTCATTCAATAAATGAATTTTGGATTAAAAAAATATTCAAAATTATCCATTATTGAAATACATGACTCGAATACATCATTATGGCCGGGTGGGAAGAATTCTTTGATAGATTCAATAAAAACAATATTAATAAATGGGACAAAACCTTGATTTATGAACTTCGACAAAATACTCTTCTACAAATTTTTAATGGCATCGATGAATACGTAAAACAAGCAGATACAGTTCCGAATTTGAGGAGTTTTTTACATTGTTTGAAATAAAAAATCTTTAGAAACGAGACAGCCTAATATTGTTAAAACAATATGTATATTTATGCAGAAGTTCAGGTGACCTTAAAAGAAATCTATATATGATTATTACTATGTGGTAACTATGTCACGTGCCACGTGAAAGATATAATAATAATGGAACTACAGCATCTGAGAGATATTCGTATATATATCGTAGATATATAAGTAATACTTCAATAATCAATTATTTCTTTGAAGAATATATACCTCTAAAAATTATTTCCAGAAAACATCTGCAGAATGCAAACTTTCATTTGATTCTGATTAGTGATCTTTTTGGTAACCCCCATTTCTTAGAAAGTATCATTACTCTATTGTTAAACTAGTGCAAACTAGATTAATATCTTATTTAGCTGTATTCTCTGTTGGAAATAATGTGCTGAGTTTTATAGTGTTTTCAGAGATAAAACAAAATGACAATTTCATTCTGCATGATGAAACCATCCGGTAGGTACTCAACATGGATAAAAATTATTTCTTGTGGAAAAACTGAAAATGATCTAACAATAATTCACGATGATCCTTATTGAGTACGTGCCCACTAGTTTTACAACTCAGTATTCGGTTTATTATGTTGTAGGTTGTTCAAGTTTTTAGTAGTTTTGGTACTAAACATTTGAAAATATAATTAATACCTTCTTTAAAATGTACTTCTTAACTCGGTTCTGAAACTGGGAAAGTTTCAGCTACTGCACGTAACTTCTGATCATTATTGAAAATGTTGATAAAATTATTTTCCTCTTTATTATAAAGAGCAGATGTAGTCATATCCAGCGAATGCATGTTAATGGATACTTCATCAACAGGTACTGTTTTTGTTGAAAAAGCATTATTTTCGACTGACTTAAAAACACATTTCCTTAACATACAATTCTAAAGCCATTATACCACATCAATCAATATTCTCTTCTGCAACAACTACATCATGAAAGTTACGATCTAGAGTTGATTTTCAGACAATTTTGCAGCAAAGTCTAATAAATTTATATCAATTTTTGTTTATTATGTGAGATTTTCACTTGACAGTTTCTCAAATACACAATACATGTTTTGCTTTACAATTGCTTCTTAAGGCGTGTCTATACTATAATTTTTGCTGTTTCTTAATTTTTTTTTTCAAATATGATTAAATGCATGTATTCTTCAAATGATTAATAAATTAGCGCTATAACATGTTCCTAAAATTTCTTTTACATGCTTCTGTTCCATTATTATTACATTAATCAAAAACAACTTCAATGTTTGCGTGACAGTTATTAAGTAAATATTTAAGAGTCATGAAAAATGAAACTTTCTATGATTTTTACCACTTGTATTTGTGACTAACGAAACTGCAATTTTGCCCTATAAGAACTTTTTCAAACGAATATAATAAGAGTTTATTGTATTCGTTTCAAAATGTTCTTATAGGATGAAACTGCAGTAACATTAGTTACCAATACAAGTAGTAAAAAAACATGCAAGATTTTATTTCTCATTTTTCATGATGATATCTTATAACATAGTAAGATGATATCTTATCACATCCAATCAATTTATTTAAAGAATGAGCTTTATACTGATGATTTTTTCGAGAAAAAAATCCAATCAAAACTAAATTTCTTATCTGAATATACCTATTGTTCAAACACTATAAATCTGTCTGTCTGTCTGTTTTTCCGTTAATCAGCTGTCGCCCCCATACGAAAGACAACGCTCAGAAGTTGAGAAACTTGTGCGAGCTAAGGACTAACGAGGTCTTACTTTTGAACGTGTGATTCCTGACACGGTTGCAGAATCATCCCAGCTTCAACCAGATAAAATCTCTAGAGTAAAATATCTGGTCAAGGCGGGAATCGAAACCACGGCCTTCCGATCGTGAGTCGGGCGCACTACCACCGCGGCCAATTCCACAGACTGATCTGGCTGATGAAAATAGATCTGAGAAATCAAGTCACTACCCTTACAATCTTCTAATTTTCTTTTTTTATCTGCAGAAAAAAATTATTCATCAAAGAGTTTTTATCAGAATGACTATATCTATTGAAATTATTGGAGAATGTCAGAAATTTTCGAGAACTATAAGAAATAATAACTCAGCTAATAACGTTCCACATTTTCTAGATGGTCAATAAGAGTGGAGAGAAAGTGTTCAAATTGGAGTGAGTTACAGTCCGTGATACATACAGAAAATAACATTGAATTTGAAGCTCTCATCTCTTACTGTAATATTATATAATGAAAATGTAGATATTTTAAAATATGTTCAATTGAAATTAAGAATCTATATCTATATGATGTCCTAAGATATTAATGTGAAGATGTTGCGAAAAAATTGAATCAATCAATTTACAGATACAGCTAGACTATAAAGTCTAGCTGTATCTTAAAATTCATTATTTGATTTCATATCATGAAAAACACTTCAAGGAGCTCCAGATATTCAAAAAGAATTATTAAAATTTTTATGTTACCTTCATCAAAATAAAGCTATTCTTTTTCTTCCAATGTAAAAAAATGAAAAATACACATACATAAAGTGTCCCACAAAAAGCCGAAAAACAAGAAAAATTCATTCCTCATTTACAAAAAAAAATACCATTTTCGTCTCTGTAGACAAGTAAAATGTTACATATGTAAAAATGTACACTGTGTCAAAGATAAGGCGGGTCAGCATGGAAACAACGAAACCGAGCTTTTTCACAGACAATGCTTACGGTGATACATCAGTGGAGTTGTCATCAAAATAGCTAATTCATAGCGGATGATTATTTTTTTCGGTTCATACAAAATATTAAAATTGGTGATAGTTTCTAGAAGATGAAACTTACGATTGAAACTCTGTGAATGCTGCATTGAAGCACTCATACAGGAAAACTTGTTATTTTATCAATATCTTCTTTAGAAAGTATGAATAAATTAATTCGAACAAGGTGACTAGGTTATTTTTGAACATCTCCGGAGCTATTAGGAATTTCATAAATTTCAACTGACTCTTCCATGCTGACCCATCTTATCTTAAACATATAGCATATAAAAAAAAATCTTTAACTTGAAAACACACCATGTGAAATTTTTACAAAATCATATTTGTCCCGTAAAATGTTGTCATACTATCCTAAATTCAATGGACTTTAGAATGAAACATTCAATTTGACTAACATCGAATTACTTTTAGAAAGATCACATTCAGGCATTTCACAAGTGTTGTATAAGAGTCAATTCATGTTTACGAAGTCCCATGTACTTCTTAAAAAAATCACATATAAATATAGGTAGGTACATGAATTTTTGCCATAGTTAATAACAACTTCAACTGTTAAAAACTCCTTCAGACTTAATATTGGCTAGTTTACTTCAATATGGTAATTGATGAAAGTTGGCCCACAAACCCAGAAAAGAGCAGGGAACTCTTCCTCATTTATGATATTAGATGAGATACATCCTTTAGGTACTCTTATCAAAATTTTGATTCACAGCTTTTAAACATGCATCAGCAAATTCTACAAAAATCGGTTCTTGCATAGCCTTCTGCATGATTTCATCTGCATTCTCACTTCCATCCACAGTAACTAAGAGACTTCTCAAATGGCTGTTGGTCAATAACTTATTCAGTTCCTCATCAGTTTCTGAAAGTAAATATTGTTTCCGTTAGTATTCACTATATATTATAATTGTCAAATTGGGCGGCAGGCAACAAGGAAGTTAAAATTTTTATCATCAGCACTGTTAGTGAGTGGAGACGTGAACTCTCCCTTAACAAAGACGCCATTTTTTTAATCAGTAGGTAACTCAACCCACAAATACATTTCGATTCTCAAAACGAAGAATTATTAACAATATTTTATTTATCAGTCAGGCTCGGATCTAGGGGTGGGGAAGTTCAAAGGGCGGCCAAATTCACACTTTACAGACGAATGGACAACTAATCATTTACTTAACTTTGGCATAATTCTGAGTTTTTTGAAATATTCTTCGCAGTGATCCCTGTATCCAATATTAGCCAGCACTCACTGCTTTCTTTTGCAACCCGAAATTTTTCTCTTCAGTTGAGAAATGTGTGGGGACCAGTAGAGTCTATTATCTAATGTAATGCCCAGTAATTTACCTTTATTAATTTCACAATTAGAGATAATTTGATTATTAGCAGAAATCTGGATGTATTGTGTTTTCTGACAATTTAGTTTCAGCTTATTAGATGGAAATCACTGATTAGCACTATTAGATAACTCGCCGAGATGAGACTGTAACATCATTATTTTTATCCGACAGAATGAAAGTGGTGTCGTCCGCAAAGAGAACCAATTTGAATGGCATCATATATTTGCACAAGTCATTCACATAAATTACAAATAAGATCGGACCCAAAACAGACCCTTGCGGAACACAATGCTTAATAGTTTGATAAGGTACCGTTGAGCATCACTGCTTGTTGACGATTAGTAAGATAGGTTCTTATTAAGTGAATCGGAATACCTCTAACTCCGTAATAGTTTAATTTTTTCAACAGAATTTCATGTGAGACGCAGTCGAACGCTTTCGAATATTACCCCGTCGATCTCCCTCCATGATAGTATTTTGTTTCAAATATGTATGTTCTTTGTGTTTACCATTTAGTATTCGTCGATCATATTAGATATTGGACAATGTAATTACCAATTTTATGATGATGGGTCCAATATGGTCGACATTTATGAAGGAGTTGAAGCTAAAAGTGCAGAAATGAATGAGCTGGCCGAGTTCGTACCGTGCTTGGCTCACTCCTTAACTCTTGTAGGTGTTCATTCTGCCCCATCATACCAGGAAGCTATCAACCTTTTTGGACTTATGCAAAAAGTATATTGCCTTTTTGTTGGCTAATTAACTTGGTGGGACATTTTATTCTTAACTCAACTATTTGGGCGAATATTCTCCGCGAAATCAATCGAGTGAATATAGAAATTCAGAATAAAGATACTATCCTTGCCCGTTCCCTTGTACTAATGGTCTGCTCAAAATTTTGCAAAAAACGCAATGAAGATGGAAGAGCCTGGAGAAGTTGCTGAAAAAAAATTGGTGTTGAGCTTATTTTGCAAAACAAACGAATTCTGAAAATATCAATTAAAGAACTACAAAAGGGTTGAGGGGTGAGGGAAACTAAAACTCCTCAAAAGCCTTCGCGAAACATGCCACCGTGGACCAGCCTACCCAAGCTAGATGTAAGGAATAGTGCTAACATCTGAATTGCCGCAGGGTGATATGCGGTCACGAACGATTCCCTTGGGGAACCGGACGAAAGGTTATTGTAATTAGCCTGCCTCTGGTAATGCGGGGCTCTGCAATCGATCTCTTTACGATATTCGGCCAATGTCTCACTGCAAGGCAACTAGCTGAAACCACAGTACAAAATGCTTTGTTTTTGGGCCCTGGTTTCGACAAGCAGTGTTAGTTAACAAAAAAAAACTTCAATTTCTTTTCTGTATTCAACTTAATTTTAGTGCAAATATTAAAATGAATATGTGTCTGCACTAGGAAACAAACAGAAAATATAACAAATGATCAGTAAAAGTTCAGCAAATACTGAAATGACAAAGGAAGTTCTCTTGTGTTTTACTTGAGGTGGATGTTTAGCAAAATGAGTGTTGCTGATAATTGTTCTAGTGCACATGGATCAAACAATGATGAGAAAACACACTTCATTTGATTCTCAATCATGAAGCTATAACTTTGATAATTTTTTTAATATGTCTTTGAATATTACATACAGAACATGAACATATACATCTATATGTAGGGTTCCAAAAGAGACTAAACTACATCACAATGCAGAATGATACAACATGAAATATTCAACGCAAACAACATAAGTTTATATTATCATGGAAGAATTCTTCCAGCGAATAATAAGTTTTGGAGAAAAGCAAAGTTTTCAATTTGTTGTTCATGATCATAGAAGACACAGTTCTGAAAGATTTAGGTATCTAGTTATAAATATTAGTGATAGAAAAAGGTATATTTTTTTGAAGATAGCTCAAATGTGACTTTATGTTCAAAAGGTTATTTTTATTTAGTGTGTTGTGTGTATGGTTCCTATCATGAGTCGCAAAAAGTGGTATATTTTCTTTGACAAATACCACGGATTCATAAATATAGAGACCTGAATATTTTTTACAGCTTTCTCTCTGAGAAAGTTTGAACATTTTTCTGAGACACCGTTTTTGCAATATGAATATTTTTTGTGTATGTGCAGACATTTCCCAGAACATAATGCCGTATCTGATGTGACTCTGAATGTAACCATTATATGTTAACATCGCAGCCTCAGTGGATATATTGTGTAATTATTTTCAGGGCATAGCAGTACATTGACATTTGTGTTGTCAGTTTATCTATGTGGCTCTTCCAGTCCAGCTTTGAGCCAATTATAATTCCAAGAAAGGAAAGTCGGGTCACTGGTTCTAAAATAAATACACTTAAATCACTTAAAGTATTATTATTTGTGCCGTTTTGGGTAGAAGATATGATTTGTGTTTTGTTTTTGTTCAGTTTGAGATTGTGTGATGTAAAGTACTCCTCCAGAATCTTTAGCTTGAAAAAGATATTTGCTTGTAGGTGGTTGTGATTGGTTGAACTGAAAACCACAGAACAGTCATTGGCATACTGAACCATGTATTCATCAACAACTTTATGCACATTGTTAGTGTAAAGAATGTATAGAAGTGGGCCCAACATTCTCCAGGATGATCGTTTTCGAAGTTCATAAAAATATTATCCAGTAGTGAAGAATTGATGTTATTCTTATTGGTTCATTTATTTGTTTGTGCAGATTATATGTTAATAAGAGGTGTAGAAAAGACTGAGCGATTGCATTATTTGAATTCATAAGATTGATATTGAAATCACCACATAGTATTGTATCATATTTCCTGAATTTATTTTGTACAATAACAAGTATTTCACTAACTAAAACAATTTCATTAAAGTACTCAGGTTGACCTCCCTGTGTTATCTTGAATATGAATGTCATAGTCATATAAAACTGTGAACTGTATCATGTTTTTGATGAGCTACCATGACACTTCCCCTACTTTCTGCTGACTGATTTCCCCTCGTTTTCCAGAAACTCTCGAACGTCAAATCGCTGATTTCCCGCACCGTAGGCAAAAAGAAGCCGAAACCGAAGCGAGACCAACTCTGCAATAACGTCTATCTCGACAACAAGCTGCTTTACGAGAAGGCCACCTCGAGGGAGATGCGCAGCGCCGATCACGACCACCCTTTAGTAGCCGCACACAATAAGCCGACCTGCGCGGTCGACACGGTAACGCACAACGACGATCACCCAGTCATTGGCGAAATGACGAACTTGGAGCTGCTGGCTTCGGAAGTTGATTCAGTGGCCATAGACTGGAAGCCGATGCGGAACGCGAGCGAATGCAGTTGTTCGTTGGCGTTGGACCAGTTCAGCAAGAAGGTACGGTGTGGTGTACGAATTTATATGTTTGTGTTTGTTACAGCGATGTTTTCAGATATTTTTCAGGTCTCTATAATTCAAATATGAAAGTAGATGGATTATAGCATTTCCATTGATTATAGAAATGTCACTTTTACGCGCTAATTTTTTGACGAATTTATTTTCAACACTTTCAATTCTCTGTTGGTAAATCGAGTAATATAGATTAAGAAAAGTTTTTGCATTTCTGAAATGTCTTGTATTTCTTATAATGAAACACACTAAACAATTACACATATTAACGGTCTTCTCAATGTGGGATTTGAAAATCATTTTGGAATCCATTGTCACTCCTAAATCACGTACTTCATTAACTGTTTTGATTGTGTGATTTCCTTTTTGACATTGAAAATCAATGGGATTTCTATTTCTGGTGAAAGTTATTTTGTGACATTTATCGAGATTTAAGTATAGGCTACTATTGCCACAGATTTCTGCGAATGCTTCAAGATCATTTTGCAATATTTCACAGTGCGGGATTTCTTTGATGGTTTGATATAACAAAAAGTTGTAATGTTGAAATACTCCAACAATATTGTTAATATAAATTATAAAAAGTAATGGTCCCAAGTGACACCCCTGTGGTACACCTGATGTAACATAAAAGGTTCTGACTGGTAAGCATTAACACCCACAACTTGATGCCTTCCTGTAATCTATGACGATATCCATACCAGAAGATGCTGATCTACCCCAATCTCCGCGAGTCTTTCAATGATCAAGTTGTGACTTATTTCATCGAAAGCCTAGCTGAAATCCGTATAGATCACATACACTTGCATCTGATTATCCATACTCTCTAACACATAATCTGTAAACTTGATTAAATTAGTATCAATGGATCTACAGGGGAAAAAACCATGTTATTGTACTATTATTTTATTTTGTGCATGATCTAAAATAATTCTATGCATAATTTTTTCAAACAAAAAGTAAAAATGATTAAAAAGAAATGCATCAATAGAGGAAAACACTTTCGTAGTCTGGCATTTATAAAAAGAGGAATGAACACTAAAACTGCAACTAAAATGTATAAAATGATCTGAAAACTAACTATGTTGAAAACTAAAGTGATGATAATCACTACCAAGTTTAAATACAGCCAAATAGACTCTAAAACTATTAATCTCAACATTGATGATGACAAAATTGTAATAGTGAATTCAACTAAATATCTGGGATTCCAGATAGATAACAGTCTATCGTTTGATGAACATTTTGAGTATATTCATAAAAAAATTTCAAAAAAATTCTTTTTTTCTAGAATTGCCAATAATAAAATACTATTCAGCAAGTTGGAAACATATGGTTTTAGGGATGTTGCATTGAGATGGTTCAAATCATATTTATCTGAGCGTACCCAAAAGGTATCAATTAACAATGAAATGTCTAAGTCGGTGATGGTGACTTGTGGGGT
>WOGP01009762.1:0-10592 GCA_015342065.1 Leptinotarsa undecemlineata | reverse complement strand
ATTTGAAGAATTAAGTGTCTTAAACAAATTTATCTTTAACAATACTTCCATAACACAACCAATTTATATACACAATTAGCACCTAACGCTTATTTATCTTCACTGTTTCTTAACCGCACAATTCACTTTCTGGCTATAGACTCCCTCTCTGAGCGAGGACCCGATAATTTATACTGGTAGCGAACATTCTAGAGACCTCTACCGATTATGGAACTAATCCATTCTTTTCTCTCCGTTCGTAGATCGCATTCCTTCCATTTGGGGTTTGAGATAACGGTCAGGGCCGGCTTCAGATTCATTACAATAGAATCAAGTGTGCTGTGTAGTTGAACAATTAATAAAAAAGTATGTATAAATTGGCGATTTCAACTTTTCTACGATGTTCTACCTAGGAGAACGAATATTTTCTCAATTGATTCTAGTAACGTCAGGGCACGCTTAGCAGCGGAGCTGTACATATCAAAGCGGGAGTCCAGAAACGTTCCAATTAAAATTTCATAAAATTTTAAAATATCCAGTAGTATGTATCATTTTGGATGTAGTTATAAACGGTTTCAAAAAAGCAGACTTAACTTTTTGTGTAACCTAATTGTGTCAAAAAAATATGTGAATCAATGTTGATGCCAACAAATCAATCGATATGGGAGCATAATGCAGGTTCAGATCAGCTACATTTTTTTCTTAGGGAAATTGCTGCCAGAGAGTTTTAAAAAAAGTTTTGATTCGTACTGTCAGATTTTATTCTGGTATTCGAATGCATGAGACAAGCAAAGACTCATGCTGAATTACTGGTCTCTAACAGTAGGTCGAATAAGTCAATTAAAAAGAGGTGAAGGCAAATACAGATTGCTGGAAACACAGCCGTTGATAGTAAACTAAGAGAAAACCATCATGTGAGGAGTAGTTTTTAAGAAATCAGGAGTGTTACGGAAAAAAGTGATGAGTTCAAAGCTTATGTGGTGCTTCTCATGCCCATCACATGCCTAAAATCATCAGGCACAACAGTCCGAAGTTCTTCGTGTTTCTCGATTGCATTGTCCCAAAGATGGATGTCATATTGAAGGAATATAAGATGCTGTTCAATAGTGAAATCCCTCATTTTGAATCGTTAATTAGAAAAATTGAGTGGCTTTTTTTCTGAGAATCAAGTGCATCGCAGAGTATTCGAATTGTTGATCTTGATCTGGTTTATCAATTGATTTTAATGCTATTGAACCATTGACTTGTTGACTGGAGGACTATGTTCAATTATGATTAAGTCTTCAGCCACCAACGAGAATGATTTAGAAACATTGATTTCATTATCTATTTATGCAATATTTCACTTCCGTGAATCAAGCGACAGATCATCAGTAGGTTTTTTAAAACATACTTATATTGTAGTCAGAAAGTCGTTTCATCGAAAAAATTATGTTAATAGATCACCAGAATTCAAACAAACGTGTAGCTAAAAGGAGGTTCGGAAATGGTCTCTCATAGATTTGTGGGCCAACGTGCGGTTTAGATTGTTTTTAATAGTTATTGGTAATTTACTCAAAACTATAATAAATATGTGGCGAGTCTACCACAACAGTGAAAACGTACGTTCTCATCCAAGAATCCATCTATAGTGCATTCATAATTTGCGTGTGTATGCTTCTCATTTCTGCAGACCTTTCTCATTATTGATATTTGAAAAATTACAACAATTGATATTTCAGACATTGAAATCATAGCACACTATAGACGAATGGAAATTTCAGCAATGGATGGAACAAAAAATCTTTGGTATACTCAAGTGAAGAGACTAATAATGCCCTGTATTTTGTGTCACTTGCAAGTTGATGAGTGACAGATGAATTCAAAGTTATTTCTAAACCTGAAACGGAAGTCGTAACCTGAATAAAGAAAATTGAAGGGTGCAGCACTAACTTTATTTCCATATATGTAAGAATATGTCCTATTTATTTTCAAATGTTGACGCACCAAATATTGCACTGAAGTTATCCGATAGTGCAAATGGAACCTTTTGCAGACACCTTGCTATTTTTCTTGTAGACTGTTGAATGAAGAAAAATTTAATTTTCTCTCATGAGTCATTCATTTCCTAAAAAGTACGGCTATTTCTGAATCTTTCTGTATGGTTTTCCAGAAACGTTTTCTTTTTCAGTAGAGAATGATATCGCGAAAATAAGGTATACTAGAATATTTTTTTAAAATGTGAATGTACTCTTAATGAGAATTGTAACATTTTTTAATCTTTAGATAGATTTGGGTTGTGATGAAAATATTTTCAAATTTTGGCTATTGTTTATATCTGACCGACTATTTTAAATTACGTGACTATTCTTGAGTGAGCACTATTTTAATGTCATCTGCATTATTTTTTACTTCAGTCACAAGATGATCGTGTTTGTTTCAAGTTTACAATTCCGTGGAACGCCTAGACAGGATTTTGTGTTGATTGGATTATCGAGCAGTTGAAAGCGAGACTAGAATATATTGTGGAAATCAGACGAAACCCATTTTGCAAAAGTGGAAGGCAATCTAATACACTGTATCAGTTTGAGTTTATGGC
The DNA here is from genome assembly GCA_015342065.1 of Leptinotarsa undecemlineata. Lineage (NCBI taxonomy): Eukaryota > Metazoa > Arthropoda > Insecta > Coleoptera > Chrysomelidae > Leptinotarsa > Leptinotarsa undecemlineata. The sequence continues at coordinate 8,035 of WOGP01009762.1, read as the reverse complement.
AAATTGGTTTTGTGTTCATTTCCAAAGCCGTAAGAAACATTCGAGTGTAAGTATTCAGACACCAGAGTATAGAGATATGAGATTTTTCATCGGCCCTGCAAATATTGATGTGATATTTCAGTACGTATACGTAGATACTGGTAAAATTACTACCAACATCTTTTACAATTCATTATCCATGAAATGATCCAAATATACCTCATAATATTGATATTTGTATTGCTTAGGCATATTTTTTTTTAATTTGCTCAGTATGAGCCATGAATTAAGAAAACCTTCGATCAATTAACTACAATACAAATTCAGTATGAGTGAATTTTTGTGTAAAATATAATTGAAGGCAGATACACGAAATTCAACATTATATTATAATTTCAACTTCAACATTAGTATTCAAATTGAAACACATAATATCACACAGAATATAACGAATATACCATACAACATAACAAAAATCTATGTATGTAATTCTATAATACTATTCATCATTGTGAATATTTATAGTATTTTGCGAACACCACCAATCTTTGTGATCATGGTAAACCTCCATCTATCTGTGAAGTACTGTTACAATCGAAAGTATTTTGTTTTTGCAGCTATAGAGTCTTCAATACACCCTTCGGCTACTGTTGATGATTTCCAACCCCCCATACCTTTTCAATGGGATTATATCCGGTCCAGATCCAACTAACAATGTAGCCGAACTTCTGCGGTGGGATTTATAGTTATAAGTTTTTTAAGTTTTTTCTGGCACCGTATATTGAAAAAAAAATAGATAACCAGTCTGACGGTCTACAATCTTTATATTTTCTGTAGAAGTTTAATTATTGAGCTTAATAATTTGTCTTCGTGTTAGAAAGAGTAATGCATAATTTTTCTTCCATATCCTCAGTTTGATTTTTATCCATTCGATGTAGCTCATCACTTCTACATGCTCCCGTTATGTCGAATATTGAAGCAAACTGAACTAAAAGAAATTGTTCACCTAACAGTAGTTTCAAAAATGTATTAATTCTAAATTTTTACTATCGTATATAGATATATAATATCTGGAGATTCTAAAAAAAATGGCTGGTTTGTGAATTTTGTAGCACTGATTGACCCTTCAAAATAGCTCGGATTTTGAAATATTTAGATATATCTATAGTATGGTTGGTGTGCAATATAATTTCAACATAGAATATGTACTTTTGATTCACTGTTTGAAACATTTGGTGTAGCAATGAATATCATTGGAGTTTTGTCTCAACACCAAACCGTTATTTCAACACCACGACACGTGTTTCGATCACCAAGTGATCACCAAACTTTTATTTTTGGAAGTAGGTGTTTAATATTGCTTAATCACTTTTCATTATTTAGGAAAGTTCAAGAATTCGGTTAGGAGATTAATTTCGTCTCTTACAACTGAAAGAATAAAAAACTGTGCATAGCAACCAAGTTTTTCCTTAGCAACTGAAACTGGTAATGTGATTTATATACCCATACCTTTTACTTTTCAAAGGATTATCATTATCCACATTCAATATTATATTATCATTTTTGAGAAAGGAACGTGTTGGCCGCCTTCTTTTACATTTTCATTCAAAAAAATGTGGGAGTCTTTCAAAGAAAGAAAGAAATCAATTAATTTCATAAAATTAACTGTATACAAGATCATGCAAAGAAGTGACTTTGAAACACATCTTTGAATATACTTATTTTCTGCAATTGATTGTTTACATATTTCTTTCTCTGTAATATTCCCACCTTTCTTTAAATGAAGATGGAAATGTAGAAAGCCAAAACATTGATTTCCCAAAAATTATTGTCTCATAAAAATATACCCCTTTCAATGTATACATTGTCATCTTCCGATAAATACGGTCTACATCCGACAACAATGATAATAATTAGACAATAAGATTCAACGATTTAAAATCAAAAATTATGACAGACGATAAGAATGAATAACAAAAATAATGAATTATATACTTGTAACGCACTGTTAGAAAACTTTGGTGTAGTAATGAATATTACTGGAGTTTTATTCCAACACCAAACAATTATTTTAATACCTCGACACATGTTGAGTTATATCCGTTGTATAAGAAAAATCATTTGGCTGCTAGCCGAACATCTCTGCCTATTCGAACAAATAACTATTCTTCAACATATAAGTATATTTGGAATATTTCATTTGAAGTTTATCATCATCTGTCAAGAAAATTACATCAAATACCACAATTCACTACATATTATGGAACAAAATCCTCTCCCTCGCTCATTTGTCTGTCTGTCGGTTTAAATACGATAAACTCTAAAATTGCACAGCGGATTTTCACACAGTTTTCACCAATAGACGAAATGATGTATGAAGAGAGCTCATGTGTATATTCTATTGATGTTTTGTATAAATTGGTCGAAAAATGACGATCCCATCCTTGCGAAGTGAGGACACTTTCATAGAAAACGTTGCCTAATTCTACTAAGATATAATAAAACGATGTATATTATTTTTCTTTGCACTAAAATGTTGCAAGCCTTCTGTAGGAAATATACAGGGTATTTCAAATTCGACCCTCACCATAATGATCTCGGAAACTATGAGAGATACGAAGATTGTTACATTGGGGCAAAGTTACCTGACCAACAATATGCCATTGAGAAAGTTCTATTTTTTCTGTCTTCGTTTTTCGAAGGATTCGAAAATAAATTGCACTTCCACATTACCACTTTTTCCCTGCTACATAATAGTGTTTTCAGATTTGCCACTCGACGTTTCGTCTTCCAGCCAACATTATAAACTTTATTTTTTCTTATACCTTTTCAATGATATATCATATGTTACCATTCTCTTTCGAAAAAGTGGAGATATTGAAAAAAATTAATTATTATCATAATAGGCTTTGATTTGATGTTTCTAAATTTGACTTTCAATTTGTTACACTCAATTACATTTTATTATTGTCCAAGTCATTGGATTTTTGGCGAAAAATGTCTTTCAATAAAAAAGGGATATGAAACAAATTTATTACAAATACCATAGAAACAGTGTTATGATATCGGAAATGTGTTTAAATTTGAAGACGACAACCACATCGAACTATGTTCAAGTTATTGGATCAAAATCTCATCACTGCACGATTAATTTCCCTCCTCCACAATCTTTCGAACTCTCTAACAAGGATGTATTGAAGGTTCTCAATATTTTGATATTCCCTCTGACCATCATCTCTATTTGTCAGTGTACGTCATAAGAATGTAAACATAACACTCAAATTCGGAGAGCTTGCTGGCCACCTCACCGGCCCATTATTCTCTCTCCATTTATCACCAAACCGTTCAGTCAGGTAATCAGATACTAATCTGGTAGTGTGCAGAGGAGCACCAGATGTTTTTATAGAAGCCAAAGGTAGGTCATCCAAATAGTCTTCGAAAATCGTCATCAAAAACTGGTGTTAGGTTTCTTTATTCAGAATTCCATCAAGTGAATGAAGACCCAAAATTCTATCTTTGTAAATTCCAGCCCACACGCTATTATTAAATTGCACTTGAGGTTGAATTTCTCGGAACTGCCAGGGGTTGTTTATGCTCCAAATGTGTTTGTCATTTCGGTTGAATACAGGTCTTCTCATTAGCCAATTACAAAATTCTAATATCCTTTCGGGATCACCCGGATGCAATTTTTGAGATATGTGTATTCTGTAATATTTTTAAGCACTTTTTTTGAGATGCCTTCAAAAGTCGCAATGTGAAAGTGGAATTTATTTTCGAATCCTTTGCCAAAAAAAAGGAAAAACCATATTCTCAAATATCTGTTTTTCCCGGATATCTCCGGATATAGATACTTGGAATTTCAAAACTTTTCAACGAATCTCAAATACGAAATGAATTTCCTTTTAGGTTTTTCTAATTTCATATAACAGATGATCAATCATTCAAATTTATTCGATGTGAGATACTGTTACACTTGTAGTGAAATCAATCGATTATACCTTATTTCAGCGAATTACAATTTTTTCAATTTTGCAAGACCAAAAATTCATAACAAAAAAACCACAATCATATATCCCGAGACATTTCAACTACTGTTAGAAATTTGAATTGAAAAATTATTCTTGTTCACTACAGTAAATATTTAATTTTAGAACATTCCAAATTATAATCATTGTGAAAAATCGAGACAAATTTGGCTGTAAAATTAATGAAGTGTGTCGTGTCGCTATTCCGATTAAACGGTTTGCTTTCATAGACGTTTTCATTAGGTAAAATTACTGCATAATTGTGGAGCTAGCTCACTTTCAAAGGATTTGAATATTTTATCACTTCCCGGATGATAGAGATTATCTTTTGAAAGCCGCTTTGTGTGCCATGAGTCTGATAAATAATTGAAGGAAAAGATTTGTATTTCAATACTAGCTCTTCTCGAAAGACTAATTGAAGTTGTGTGACTTGACATTGAAGTTTCTCAATATATTTTTCAAAAGGTTTCGACGAATTCATATACTTTTTTCAAATTACCAAAAACCCAGGTATTTGAACATAAAATCATAATCATGATGCTCTCCTCTCAAACTTTAATGTTGAATCCTACGAAAACATGCATTCAAATATAAAATAGAATTCCATTGAAATAAAATAATAGGTTGAATTCAATATAGGATGAGTAACAAGTAACGAGATGTTCCCTAAAAGATAGACGAAACATATTTTATGGTTTTTCATATGAATATCCTGGATTTTTCAGCTGCAACCAGCTTGGACATTTCAAAGTTAGTTGTCCTAGGCCTCGTCACAAATGTAAGTCTTGCAAACGTTTGGAATATTCAGAGAACAAATATTCTAGCAACCAAGCATGTTATGAAATATAGTGGAATAACAAACACTACATCATGTCCTGCCGTATCAATGGCCTCATCTCCCAGGCGCTCATTGATATATAATGTGCAGTTGTGACTCTGGGTAAGAAAGATTCTCAACGTCATGAAAAAACATGAAAACCTTGCGAAGTGTGAATAAATGGATATGCAGTTAGAGTAGCCAATGCTGTGGGGGAAGCAAGGTGAACTTTGCAGTTGTTTCAGTTGAAACCGAAATTGAAGTAATCACTGTACCGAGCGAAATTCAAGAGATACCAATGATAATCGGACATACGTTATTCAATAAGGATGGTGCTGCTATGGCCACGGCGGAGTGCGCTTTTCAACTCATATACACCTGAGCTGCCCCAACTCTGTCGGCTTCCATTAAGTAAAATCAATACGATTGTTGCCTCTGATGTAGAAATCCTTCGGAACACATAAGGTTGCTCAAGTTGAATATAGTCAAAGACTGAAGCCAGTCCATGAGTGTATAATCAAATAATTAAAAAGGAGGTCTTGTGACACATCATTTTGAAGCTCCTGACGAATACTTCACAACCCTAGAGTATGAAGTCAATATCTTCACCTACTACAAAATGGCGGAACATTTAATGATTACCTGAAGACAAACACAATAATATGGATATTTCTAATACTATTCCTTTTTACCTGCCATATGGCAATTCTAACAACCACAACCCGATAAGGTTTGTTTAGTTATTTTTTGTTTGCCGTTATTGGAGTAACACCAATCCTCACGTTTTCTGGGAAACACATACTCAATATCCAGAAAAAATTAACTTTCGAGCAAGAATATTGGGAAACCATATTGTAGGACCTCTAATTATTGATTAAGTTCAACAGGGGAACTGTATTTGGATATGCTGGAAACTACTGTTGACCCTATCATCACTGAAATCTTCGAAGCGAATCCAAATGAATTCGATATGGATATTATATTCCAACAAGATGGAGCACCACCACATTACTTCAGATAAGTGAGAAACGATTTGGATACTACTTCTCCCGGTCATTGAATTGGCCGTCGAGGTCCTACAGAATGGCCAGCCCGCTCGCTAGATTTGATACCTTCGGATTTTTTTGTGAAGGTATCTGAAGCAAAACGTGTACGAAACTGAAGCTGCTTCAATATTGGATATACGGCAGAGAATAATAAATATTTGTAGGGATATTGACGTTACTGTGTTCGAAAATATTCGGCGTGAAATATCGAAACCTATTCATATGTCAAGAAGTTCAAGGCAACCATTTCGAGCATCTTCTGATTTGAGCTCAAGTTTATTATTTCATATTATGTAGTTAAATGACAATGTATTCAGGCAATTATTGAAAGTTTTGCTATTTTGTAGTAGTAGTTGCTAGGGTTATGAAGCATTTGTCGGGAGCTTCAAAAAGATGTATCACAAGCCCCTGCATTTCATTTAATTTTTTTTCCTAGATGGCGCCCAGTCGCCATCTTGAAAGTTTCATCTGCCATTTTCACTTCAAAGTAAAGTATTCATGTGTTGATTTCATTCTCAAAAATTAAAATGTTTCGAGTTGATCCGTTCAAAAAATAAAACGGGGAACATTAAAGAAATGCACTGTATATTTTGTTACCTATAACTAGTCTATATTAATATATTATTGGGGTTGGTTCATTGTTTTCCTGAGAGACTAGATCAACAATGGTAAATTAAAACCCCTTTTCAGTAATTATCATTTGACCACCATTCCTATACAAGAAGTTGAAAGTTTGGCAATTCTTTAATGGGCAGCTATGTCTTGCAGTACGACTCACCGCACTCTTCACCGATGAAAATAAATACATCCCCACACATATCGAGACTCGAAAAAGTCTGGAACTAATGATCACATTTTCAGATTCCGAATAAATGACAACCACGTCCTCAGTTTCAACCCGTATTGCCAAGCGATAACGATGCCCATAAGAGAAATTTCGCTTAAAAAAGCACAATGTCGGTTCAAAGGCCTTGAAGTTGCATGTTTCCAATAAATTGATTTAATAGTGCGGGTTGAACCTGGTTCAACAAAAAGTAATGGTAAGAGTCATGACTGGGGCATACAGAGAATTCGATAACATACATGTTCTCTGGGAAAGATCAACTTCGAAACATTATATTTTTTGTCACTATTTCTGTATGATTCCACTGGAAAAAACAAAATATTATACCAAGGTTTTTTGAAATATGAAATGAGTGCATCAATAAAACATTTCAATCAGTTTATCTTCATAAAAACTCGCTCAAATTATATTTTTCATGTCGTTTTTGTACATTATGCTGTTTTTATTCCAAAGTTATCAACTAATCAGTAATATTCTTAATAGCTCGAATGGGCATAAAGCTAAAAAATTTTATCTGATCAACTTATCAATAACCTTCATCAATTGAATTAGATAATTTAAAAATGCAATACAGACTATTTGAATACCTCCTGATCATCATTCAGGAACTAGCAGTTCTGGAAGGATCTAGTGTTAGCGCTCCAACTTTATCAATTTACATTTCATCATCTGAGCTTCTTGAAAATATATCAACTTGTTACTAACAGTCAGCAACCGACCTACTCTTTCATCCACTACGGCACTTCAATATGTTCATTCAAGTTCTAGCGTCAATCAGAAAAATGTATACATGGTATACATCAATATCCAACAAACACACCAAATATCTCTTCATGACGAAAATTCAGACTATTTGGTTGGCTGGCTATTTTGCTTTGAATATTCGCTCAACTTATGATAATTAACGATGTTGACATTCTTATTCACCAATAAGGTCTTGATACCCATTAAATCCATATTTCTGAACCTACCTGGAACATCTCTGTTTCTTGGGAAAGAAAGTTTTTGGCTTTCAACTACTCCATTTTGATACAAAAGAAAAAGATAAGGAAATCTTCCTTTTTTTTATGTTTGAAATACAAACTGAATAGAGAAAAGTATATTCTGTATAATTCAGTGTTCATATAGGAGTATTTGTTTCGAAAGATTTTTTTCTTTCATGTAATTCAATGTTTATATGAAAGTAGCTGTTTCAGGAGGACTTTCATTCAGTTGGTGTCTGGAAGTTACTTCTTTGCATGATCTACACATCCATGTATAGAGTTACTTATTTGCAAATTGATTACTTCCTTCCTTTCTTTGGAATATTCCCTTATCCTTTTTT
>WOGP01009761.1:0-10593 GCA_015342065.1 Leptinotarsa undecemlineata | reverse complement strand
TGCGGCGTTTTTTCCTTTAAGCTCATTTATTATTGTCCAGGTCTCCTTTACACTATTGCTTGAGCCTTTGATTCGATTTTCATAATATTTATCTTTTTCGACAAATTAATTTTCAGTCACTGTTTTTTCAGTAACTGTTTTTTTCAGTTGTACTATGAATATTCATATGTTATTCATTATATCAATGATATTATGCAATAATACAAAACCAAACAAGTGAGCATTTAGAGGGTGATAGTACAGGCGATCTTTCTATCTATCAACTTTAAACAACAAAGAATTACAATATGTCTAAATTCAAATTTCATAATATTAATTTGCCGTCGAAAAATGTGAGCTCCATAAATTCATAAATTTTGTTCAACAATAAATGATATAACCGACTTCAAATAATTTATTCTTCAAGCACCGATGTTACTTCCTTCTTTACAACAATGTGAATTAAAAGTATTAACATGAATCCAATGGCACCGACCAACACTTCAAAATTGTAAGGTTATTGTCCAATGTCAACCTTGAGTAGCTGATTATATTATGGTGATTATATGTCCAAGGCTAGCCATCCAAATTATTAGACGAAACTATAATGTGAATGATGCATCCTAAAGACACAGAGGCGTAGAAGATATTAGTTTTTTCAAAGATGAGTTACATGAAAATGTCGACGATTTGTTTTTTCATGATGAAAACATTTGTCTTGTTTGAATATCGTTGGTGTTTGTTGTTTACTTTGTAATAGATATGAGAAAACCCCAAAAACATCAAAAGAACTGATTGGTTCGAGTCTATAAGTTATTAAAATTGTAGGTGAGAAACATAAAATTATATTTCAATACTAAAACACCATTTTCATCGTCTGAACTCTACTCCTGAACTAATAATAATAATCTTTATTTCACCACAATTATTAATAACTTATCAATGCTATGCAATAAATAATTCATTCGTGTGCAGATTCTGTTTTAGTTATGTTATATGTTTTTAAGTGGATAATCATGTGAATACATTGAAACCATGAAATAGATTCTCTAGATTTATTTGAAATGTAATATACTCAAACCTTAAATTACTGCCAAATTTCAAGTTGGAAAATTTAAGGAGTTAGAAAAGATCGAATAATACAAAAATTTCAGTTTTATGGGTAAATGAACATCAAACATGTTTACAGACCACATGACATCAGAGTACACGTTCGACACATATTGTATAAATGCATAATCACTAAGGTATATGGTATAACAGTAAATGAAGCAACATTTGTATTTTCAAAAATGAAATAGTTTAAGAAGATTCAACATTAACATACAAATTATTGAAATGGTTGGAACCTTCGAAAAATTAAAATTCATATGCCTGTCGTTAATGATCCTGTATATATGCAATAATGTGAATAAAATGTTCTTAAACTCTCTTGTTGAATTTTATTATTTTATTATTTGAAAATCATTCAAAATTATTATTCACATTCCTCGATTCTGAAGTTTTTTAGCTGTGCAAATTCATTTGAAGGCATCGTTTCCTTTCTTACAATAGATTAAGTGGCAAAAAGTGAATTCATGAGTGCAAGTTATTCTTCAATCAGGGACTCGACTCTTCAAATAATTCCCATTGGACAAGCTTGTTTTACCATGGGAAAAACAATATATTATTTTCCATAGAGGTAATGGGATTGTTTACCTTTAAAATTTTTGGAATAAACATAATTTGCTTATATCCATGTGATTTGACATATTGCTATAGGTAAGCATATTTTTGTGGTCATCAGTGGCACAGAAATATAATTATTCCATGATGTCGTGTTTTGTCTTAGTCTTTGTTTTTGTGAAAATTTCAATCTCCTTTATAGGTGCATCACAATGAAAATATAGCTTTTATGTAATTTTTGTCTTTGAACAATAGCCGAGGACGTCATTTGACTCGACAAGCTGCAAAATGTGGAAGCTTACGAAAGAACCATCACCAGATTTCTTATCTTAAACCAAGATCTTTCTAAATTCTCAATATAATTCATCAATATTTGGAAGAAAACAAATTGTGAACCGAAATGGAAATATATCGATGAATGAGTTGAGTAATAAAAAAATACTCAATTTTGAAGAAGAAAATAGAATTTAAACCATCTATATTTTTTACCACTTTTATTTGTAACTATCGTCACTGCAGTTACAAATAAAAGTGGTAAAAAACATAGAAAGTTTCAATTCTCTTTTCTTCATTATGATTTCCTACCACGTAGTAACGGCTACATCTATCAGTATACTGAATTTTGCTTAATTAATTGGAATGGAATCATGAACTTTTCAAAAATCCTTTCCACTTTCCACGGAAAAAAAATAATGATCAACTATAATCTTCTCATATGTGATGGAGTTGACGTCCAGTGAAAATCTCCCAAAAAAGTATTACTTGAATATATTCTTCTCATCAAAATAACTATTGACATGAAAAACAACAGCGAAAAGATTCCAATTTTTGATAACTCTTCTCCAACTTCTTTTTTGAACGTATTCAACATAGAAATCCAGAATTTCCAAAGATTCTCCGTGATTTGATTGGTAGGTTATCAAGACATAGGTACGTAAATTTTTTCTCCCATGGAAATATCTATTCAACTCAAAAATACCATGTAGTATTGGTATGAGAGTATTTGTGTTGATATAAAATTCTTTAAGTATATTCACATAATGTCGAGAATTGTTTCCTAGGACGGGTAGTAGAATTGTTCGAAAAAGATCTCTTACCTTTGCTTACCTTTGAACAATTCTACCACCCGTACTGATATCCTGGTGTCACAGAATAAACTCTGAAATAGCCAATTTCTTGACCGTAATCCTGTAAGATAAATGACGTAAGAGCTTTTATATAATTTTTTAGTTCACAATTTGTCGCTAATTCAATATTTAGCACGTCTATGATACACCTCAAGGATACTCACATTACTCGCCGAATACCTGCTTCCTTAGCATCTCGGGCAGTGCGAAAATAGACGAAATTAATTTATAGAACGCAGTAACCCTTTGATTTTATTAATGTTTACAACCGTGACCTTATGCCAAAATTGAAAGAAGGAACTTTCACTTCAATAAATATGATTTTATGACTGTACAATTTTACTTTCGGTACGAATAATGGCCCCTCAATAAATTCTGAGAACGTGGCTCTTTTGTAACCGTTACCGAAAGTTTTATATTTTCGAAAAAATTATGAGACAGCCTTTCAAATTATATCTTGTTTTCGTTCAGAATGATGTCTTCCAAGAAAACCCTATTGTAAAATCAAGATGTTATAACTTTGACCTCTTTTCCAAAGCCCTGTGTTGTGACACAATTCTTGAAACACCAACTAAGGGTAGTTTCAACTGTTATTTATTTTTTAAATAAAAAGTGTATGATGTGAGTAGTTTCACAGTGAAAAATATTTAAAATTCCTTCAGAATGATTGAAAAATTTTTTATTGTCCAGGCAAAATGTGACCCTATAAATTCTATGTATGAAATCATTTCAAATAGATACCAAACTTTTTCTTTTGACCTTTCGAAGATATAAAAAACTTTGCCTCGTATCTTTCTTTATCGAATACCATCAGGTGAATGAATGAAAACGAAAAGAATTCGTCACTGATTACCCACATAGGATTATAAAGATACGTTGGATGTGTATAGATGCGTATACTCACGTGAAAGCGACAACTTGATTGAGAACAAGGGGCTTTTGACCTCATCCGATGTGATGTGTACAATGGTTACACCTAATTTCTTACATAAGTCGATAAGTAAGCCTTGGATCTGGATAATCATTATGACAATGAGTACATCATCAATATTTAGTCAGCCTTGTCCTAGCTGTTGGAAAATATATTCTTGTCATTAGATATGATTTGAAGTAGCTTAAACATTAGATCATGGTTAATGGTTTTGTTAGGTATGTTATATTCACTTTATTTTCGAGAATATGCTCAAAACACAAGTCTGTTAACCTTTCAAATTATATATTTTTCTATGAATATGCTTTTATGTTGAATATTGGCGGTAGATAAATTGATGGATGTAGCAGTTACTACGTGGAAGGAAATCATAATAAAGAGAAGAAAATTGAAACTTTCTATGTTTTTTACCACTTTTATTTGTAACTGATGACGTTACTGCAGTTTCGTTCTATAAGGACATTTTCAAACTTAAACTGTAATGGAGTTTATATTAATGTATACGTTTGAAAATGTCTTTATAGGACTGCAGTAACTTCACTTACAAATAAAAGTGGTAAAAAATATAGAAAATTTCAATTCTTTTTTCTTCATTGAATATGACAATTCAGCTGAGTTATAGACTAAATTTCTAACACTCACACATCATTTTAGACAAGGGAGAATGAAGAGAGGATAACGTAATAGATTAAATATTAAACTATAAAAGTTACTGGTGGAAATTACAACTATTAGATGGTGGCACATATTATCCTTGTATAATTGAGAAATTAGCTCACTTCTTGGGAAATACCTTTTTTCACTTCTACTTTTCCATTAATTCTATAAGGAAAAGAAACTTCCAAACAGAGAAACACAGATCAAAGTTCTCCTGGAATCTCTTTGGTGTTTTACGTTTCTGTACGACACAAACCTCATAAAAAGTTTTTTGTGTATTTCGAGAAAGCTTTTTCTTCCAGTTTTTGTTTATAGTTTTTGTCTAATCCTAGTTTTCAACACAGAAAGTATTTTATTCTATACAAAGAAGTGTATGTACATGTGTATTTTCATGTTATCACAGATAAAATCACAGTTGGACAAATCACTAGTTTCGTGAATTGAATGCAGAACACATTACTCACGCAAAGAATGAACTAGATTCATGAATTGGTCTTTTTTTATATAAAATATGAATTTTAGTCACAAGCTACCTTGTGAACTATAGGTTTTATCAATCCACAACTCATTTTACATTTTTCTTAGGAAAAAAGTCTTTGAAAATGGCATAATAAGCCGAAACCGGTCGTAACGAATAAATAAACACAGTAGAAACTAGATAAAAGTATTTTCTTTATTCTATATTCAACATGAATTTCTACAAAATAAATAAGTCATCAATCGAACGAGTTAAAAAGTCTTTGCCAGAGTGATATGTAATCATTAATGCCTAAAACTAGTTGTTTTATCTAGAACATAATTTTGGTATATTTCACCTGTCAAAAAAATGGAAGTTCAGATACATAGTAAGTTCAAACTTTTTTCGCGGTTAAACATTGATAAAAAATATGATGTAATGTTTTAATGATTGCCGGGCGATTCAATTCGTTTTTTATGAAACTTATCTATCTTATCACTGAGTAGTTGCAACATCCATAAAGACAGTGATATTCTACTGCTAGTAACGTAACTAAAAATAGTTTTTTTGCAATTCTTTAATTTTGCAGCTGCAGTTGGTATATCTACCTATTTGTCCCGATATACCAGTCTGCCTTATAATCAATATTTTGACTCATTTTCTTTATTATACCGAGTCAAAATAAGATTATTTTTTTAATGATGATTGATTTCCTACACTCAAAAAAATACTTTTTTCTCTATTTACCTCAAAAATGAAACATGAATTTCAGAAAATAAACAAAATATTAAAAACATCTTTCAGATCGAAATGTACTGTATAGCAGTCAAAATTGACAGCTTTCAACTTATTCAAATTTTACATGAAAAATTTCATTGCTATTTCAAACATGAAGATATTACTTCAAGAATTTATTATCGTCACATAAAAGAACCGTCAGTTTCACTGGTATACCACTTTTTTAAACAGTGTTTCAACAATAGTGGGTATACTTAATATTAAAGTGAATATTACTGGAGATTTTTTCCAACACCAATCCGTTATTTTAACACCTCGACTCGTGTTTCGATCACCAAGTGATCATCTTCAAGAGCAAGATCAAAATTGTCTTCAGTTTTTTCTCAAAACCTAACCGTTTTCTTAACACTTTGACACGTGATTCGATCACCAAGTGATCATCTTCAATAGAAAGATCAAAACTGTCTTCAGTTTTTCTCAACACCTAACCGTTATTTTAACACCTCGACACGTGTTTCGATCACCAAGGGATCACCTTGACCTTCCTCTTGAAGATCACTTGGTGATCGAAACACATGTCGAAATGTTAATATAACGGTTTGGTGTTGGGAAAAAACTACATCAAAGGTTCCAAACAGTGCATCAGCGTATGCAGCATATGCGTCATTCCATTTATTTATTTCAATGATTAATATAACATTAGTTTAGGAATAACAAAATATAAACTTCTGAATAAAATCACAGAATCTTAGTGGCAGACCGAATGATTCATTGATTTCAGTTTCACCAACTTCTCAAGATTGTCGTCAGATATATTATTCGTTTTTGAACTACCTATTTTTGATTGTCGATTGTTGCCAAAGAAAACGATCGTTCTACCGTGCGGAAGATGGTAAGCAGGGGCCTCATTTTCAGATCAGTTTGACTCTCAAACCGAGCAAAAAATCGGATCTTTCTCTCTATTTTGCTTCTAAAACAGCGAGAGACATCCAATTTTTTTCGCGATTTGGAAATAGGGTGAGGCTTCAGAATTCTGAATGTGAATCGGAACTGTGGCTTCTACTCACTCATACGCTACAATACACCAGAAAAAGATGTCAACCGCAAATTTATTGACTGTGCTATAAATGTAATCGTGAAAACCTTAAAATGATTAATAATATTCATGTTGTTAAAAACGAGTTAACGATGATAAGATTTTCTTGCCAAGGTAGTAGTTCCTTGTTATGCATATTTCATAAACTGGTAGTATAATTGTCAGACATGAATTATTTCAACGTGGACAGTGTCGTTTACGTGTTGTACACATTTTTTCCTTGTTTTCTCTATAGCTAGAATAACGTCGAATTGCTCGGTTCACTTCTGGATTACTTCAACAAAATGTGTGAACTAAGTAACATGATCTAAAAAAATTAGTGAAAGGAATAAAACAATTTTTGATTTCGATGAGAGAGTGAGTGCGCGCAATCGAGGCGACCTTGGCCGAAGTTGCGTTGCTCATTTGTCTGGGTAATTCAGTCAAGGTTCGAGTCGTTGAACTTGCTTCCTCGCACCAGCTCCCTACCACGATAAGGTGGAGCCTGAAAGGCTCTAAGCCAATCGCTTCGCTCGTGCTGGGCTGCTATTGGCTAGAAGGAGCATTGTTGCCAGTGACCTCCAACTTGAAAATGCGATGAACTCACAAGTTCGCGGTTATGCTGCTAAAATCTCGCCCCCTCCCCGCGCCACGGAATGGTTTGTTGCCCTTCAGGTAATATTTACTATACAACCGAGCGAGAGGAGGCCCAGTATCAACTGGGACTTTCACTATCGTCAGTTCTTCGGTTGCTCTTGGACATTGTTGTTCAGTGTCAATGCACATGTGCTTCTAACTAGAAGAAATGGTATACATACATCGGTTTATAGTGGTTTATTGATTGTGATTAAGTTTTAAAAAGTGCCTTCAAAATGATTATTTCACCGGACAGCAGCGTTCACATCATTCCCCAATTACCAGAATCAACTTCGAACAATTTGGATTTTACTAATATGACTCCTTGCCACAGAGAGCCTGCTTTGAATTTAGGTATGAATAAATTGGATATTAACTTTCAATAAAGAAGTAGAATTCAGGAAAAAGTGTCATCGGATTTGAGAAACACTACTTCCTGTCCCTTAGAAATTGAACTATATTTTTGTCTTCAGAAATGGTTCGATATTATAGCTGATACATTGGGAAAATTATATAAACCATGAGATTTTCAGTAGGTGAAATTTCATATTTTTTCATTCAAAGATTCAGTCAGAAAATTACAAACACTGTATGTACTTCAACGTTTGACTGCAAACTCACTTAGAAAAAAAATGTATCGATACATCAAACGCATCTCTAAAATTCCCACAAAGTTATTTAACCGATGAACAGTGTGTACCACTTTCTCTAGTGATGTAACCAGTACGCACTCCACTTGCATCGTTTGGAGAAAGCAGCGCATTGCTTTCTTTTTCTTCGATCGCTCGCATCAATGACATCACATTTTATTAATTATTCGTTTTCTTTTTCAGAATTTGACGGGACGACAGTGCTGTGCAGGGTTTGTGGAGACAAAGCTTCAGGTTTTCATTATGGGGTACATTCTTGTGAGGGTTGTAAGGTGAGTTTGGAAATATTCATAGTGTTGTTTCAACTGGCTTCAGTAAACCAACGAGTTTCAAACTAACCACAATTTCATTTTTTCTCTTGAACTACCACTGAAAATGAAAAATCTATTAAGAGTTTTTACAACAAAATCTTGAATTTAAAAGTAATTCAAATCTTCCATTAGTTGCCTTCTTCTGATTTATCACTGCAACTATTTTATTAACTTGTGAAGAAAAACAGGAAATTAATCGCCATAGTCTGCATGACCCTCTAAAACTTTGCAAATTCCAGTTGGTTTACTATTTGTCAGGAAATACATTCAGAAACTGAACAACCTACTGAGGACTCGGTCAATTCGATATTGAACAAAAACCTTGACGAAATATAATAAGGAAGCGTTTTTTTCACCTTGATATTTTGGCCACAAAAATCACACACCCGGAAACCAATTTTCAAGGGAGTAGACCGTATCGAATTTCAGGGTGTTGTTTGCGTATAGAAAAATCGAATGATAAGCGATAGAGACCAAGTCTTCTTTGTTATTTCAAGCGCCTTCTACCTGGTATTCTGTTGTGCAAAATGAAGGTTGAAGGTCGGTTATTGTAATGTCAATGTCCGGTGTACGATCTGGCTGAAAGCGTGGAAGAGGGGAGTAGGAGAAGACAACGCCAGCGCTGAACTACATCGGCGGTGATTTGGGTGGGGAAGTAGGGGCTTCATGCTATGAACTATAGTTTATTTTATTTGAACGCGTTGGCATTTCAACTTGAAAATCAGGACCTCTCAACTTTAGTTACTTCTCAACGCTTGTCTCTGTGAATTATAAATAAATTTTCCATTCAACATTGAAGGATCCCTGAACATGCCATTTTTTCAACACCATTAAAATACTATCAGAACTCATACAAACCGTCAAAAATGTACTGAATATTTCTGGGTTATAATTAAAACCCGCCAAACTTGAAAAAAAATTATTAGAAAGAATCAATATCGGCAAAATACTGTTTTTTTTGTACCTTGAAGTGTAGTGGTTACATTTATCGTTTTACTAGTCTTCTCTATTTCCATATATCTTTCCCTTCCTTGTTCCAAGTTCTCTTAACTCTTTCCCACGTATCAATCATTCTTCATCGAAACAAAAAATGTTGGTTTCATGGTGGGTCGGTAGCCAGGCGGTTCGACGCGGGTGCTTTGTTCACTCACTCGAATTGACTGCCGTGTTGATCGGTGGTTCAAGCCCTAGTCTGAATGATCGATTTTCACTTGCTATCCTCCAACCCGTGTTAGGAATCACACGTTAAAAGGTAAGACCTCGTTAATCCTCAGCTCGCACAAGTTTCGAGATCTGAGGGTTGTCGTTCGTAGGGGTTCGACAGCTGGTTAACGGAAAAAACTGATTTTGAACAGATTTTTAAACAGATTAGTCCTCTGGTCAGCCCAACTTTTACTTGTTTTCTAATATTGCCATTTACTATTCTGTCAGTATTCTGTAACGAATAATCTCTCGATGATCTCTGGAAGCCAAAAATAGATGACTTGAGTAAAGTTAGATAAAAATATGCTGAACATTAAATAAATGAATCTTCATTCAGTTGTTACATAGTTTGTATAAAAATAATTAGGCAAACGACAGTTCATAGGCTACATCACCTTTGACACTTTGAAACTGTCGTCAAAACTTTTGATTGCCATCGCTTAAAATATTTTTCGAACATATTCTCCTTTTTCCATAGAACTGATGTGAGAATGTCTGGTTTTTGTAGTTTGGTAATACAATATTACAAACGTACGCCTTTGGAGCCATACACTCTTGATGTGATCGAGGTCTCTGCCTAAAATGAGAGTTCAAGTACGACCATAGAGGTCATTAGTATGTAGGAAGCAATTTTTTATGATGCTCAATCGAATTGTTGTCGATCGAAGCAGATGTCGGTACCGTGGGACGCGAAACTTGAAATAATTGTTGTTACAAGGTTAGCGACTTGATATGTGGTAGTCGAGTTGAATGT
This sequence comes from Leptinotarsa undecemlineata, assembly GCA_015342065.1. Lineage (NCBI taxonomy): Eukaryota > Metazoa > Arthropoda > Insecta > Coleoptera > Chrysomelidae > Leptinotarsa > Leptinotarsa undecemlineata. The sequence goes on along the minus strand of WOGP01009761.1, from coordinate 410 downwards.
GATGGGTTTGAAAAAAATAGCATTGAAGCCGAATCTACATTACAATTCACGTTTTCAAGAACGTATCCTTCAAAATTCGCCAACGTGCTTCCTGAACATCCATTAATTAATTAATTTTTTCATCGTTTTTAATTACCTTGGTTCTATCCACCGAAGTATTTTATTTCTTTGTTTGAAGGTGATTTTATTTCTGTTCTAATTATAGATGAACGACTTCTAAACTGACTGAATTCGACAAATCTATTACTGTGTCTAATGTCCAATTATAAATTTCCCTACAAAATATCCATAAATCTTTTTCCAAATTCTCTTGCATGAATTTTCTTGTCAATAAATATACGCTAAGGCCTGCTGGTCCTATGTTATAAAACCGCCAATTAGGCTTCTTTCCATGTGGCCGAAAGCATTAA
>WOGP01009760.1:0-10594 GCA_015342065.1 Leptinotarsa undecemlineata | reverse complement strand
CTTTTTTTGTATCAAAATGGAGTAGTAGAAAGCCAAAAACTTTCTTTCCCAAAAATTAATCACTCCTAAAAATATAACCCCTTCAGTACAAGATAATTTTATTTTACAATTTTTTCTCAGATTTTCGAATACGGTAGCAGCACAGTTCTATGGTCACACTCACCGAGATCAAATTCACATTTATTACAATGATAAGTCGGAAGCTATAAATGTGGGATGGAATGGAGGATCTCTGATGCCTGATGAGGCAAATCCAAATTATAAATTATATACAATCGATGCAAAAGTATTTGTAAGTATTTTTATAAGTGTTATCAATAAACTTGTACCACCTTCAAACAAACTCGTGTTGTAAGTTTAGTGATTCACTATACAAGGGTGTTATATAGGTACGTTGACATTTTTAAGTGACGTATCTCCTCACAATTTTAAGAAAAGGAGTCTTTATAAACTTGTGTCCGGAAAAGTTTCGTTTCGAAGATACAAAGTGTTGAAATTGATTTTGTTCATTCTTCAAAAATAACTTGTGCAAAAAATTTGTTATTTGCACAAAATTTTGATAGATATCCGGAATTTTTTTGATGTGGAAAATCATAATTTTGTATTAGTTTTGTGCTGTCATTATTTATTTCAAATTGTCCTAGTTTTCTTGACAGTAAATATTTGGTACTTTTCATGAAAAAACCTAATTTCCACATCTTTTTCAAGTAAAAAAGGTAAATTTCCTCAACAACGCTCGAGCTGATAGTATTCGAAATATTTACAATTTTCAATATCGATGCATGTTACTTAGTTTCTAGTGCGCTAAGTGAAGTTGCTGAGAATATTACAAAAACTAAGTATGAGGTGGATTTCATTAAAAAACTTTTTTTATAAAATGTTTATCGAAAAATCATTCGTTTTCGAGATTCAAATTGTTGAAATAAAAAAAAATGGTTGGTTTTTGTTACAAGTTTTATGTAATTTTAATTATTTGTATCTTGAAAACGAATGATTTTATGATAAACAATTTGATGAGAAAAGTTGTTTATTTCGAATAGATCCACCACATACTTAGTAATATGCATCGATATAGAAAATTGTAAATATTTCGAAAACGATCAAGAGGTTTGGAAATCAGGTTTTTTCATGAAAATTACCAAGAGTTCCCTTTCAAAAAAGTTTCGAAAATTTCAAATAGATGACAGCCTTCTAGATGTTTATATGAAAATTTTTATGAAATTATGATATCCCACGTCAAAAAACCCCGGGTACCAGATTTCAGGTAAATAATTTATTTTTCTCAAAAATTATTTTCAAAAACCGAACATCAACACACTGTATCTCCGAAACGGGGAATTTCTGGACACAAGTTTATATAGATTTTTTTTTCTTAAATTAGTCTCAGGAAAACGTTACTTCAATATTTTAACGTAATTATGTTACACCCTGTATAGTCAGAGGAGTTGTGATTACCAGAATATTTAGGCTACTTTGAATAGTTTGTTCAATATTGTATTTTCTGCTGCTGAGATAACACTCCAAATTTCAGAAAAATCAAACTTTTCTTCACTATAACAAAATTTCAATTGATGGTAAAGATTCATGTTGATTGCATTAATATGTTTCATTGTTTCCGTATAAGAAGAGTCAGAATCAACTCCCTGTGATATGTTCTAGAATTATATAAATTATAGAATATTTGGTCGGTAGCCGGGAGGTTAGACGTGGTTGCTTTGTTCACTCAGTCAATCGGTCGATGTGTGAGCCCCAGGTTGAATGCTCGATTTTCACTTGCTATCCTCCAACCCGTGTTAAGAATCATACGTTTGAAGGTGAGACCTCGTTAGTCCTTAGCTCGCACAAGTTTCGACTTCTGAGGGTTATCATTTGTAGGAGTGTGATAGCTGTTTAACGGACAATATATATTTTAAAACATATTTTTACATATAAATATATTTGTACATTCTTATAATCGATAATTCTCATTACTTGATAAGAAATGATAAACCTTATATAAATTTATATTTTCGACTCAAATATTTATGACGTTGAATTTCAGTTATTGATTCACTTGGTTTTTTATAGTTTGTTTCACAACACTTGCAACTGTAGAGATTTATTGGCTCATATTAATTACAAAAGAATCGAGGTTGGAATTAAAGTATGGGGTTTTCTGATTTTTTTCAATAAAAAGTCCATATAAAATCGAGCAATATGAACTGGAAACAACAAATACAATCAAACATTTAGGAATCACCCCATATTGCAAATTTTACTTCTGGAGCAATGAAAATGTTAGGTTTCACTCTCAGATCTGCAGAGGAATTATCTCTCTCTTTCTTGAAAATCATATATTGCTCGACTGTTAGATTAATAATCGAATACAACTCCACAACTTGGTATCCTTCATATAATGTGGATTTTGATATGCTTGATAGTGCTCAAACTAAGTTTTTAAGGTGATCTGCATACAAACTGGGATATCATATTCGTGCATATAACTATAAAATAATAGTGGATATTACTACCGGGAATATTCTGGGTCACATCGTACCTACACTAAATTACAAAATAATTAATGGTAGTAATAATTCCCCAGATCTTGTTGAACTTACAACTTTGAATATGATTCCAAATAGAATAAGAAGTGCAGAAATTTTCAAAGTACCTTTTCATCATGGTCAGAATGAGTCTATAGGTAGAATTTTGAGACCTGAAAACACCTACAATGTAGATTTCCGTTAACCGAATGTCACACCCCTACTTACGATGACCCTCGAGGTCGAAACTTGTGCGAGCTAAGGACTAACGAGGTCTTGCATTTTAACGTGTGATTTCTAACACGAATTAGATGATAGAGGGTAAAAATCGATCGTTTAGCCTTGAATCACCGACCAACACGACAGTCAATTTGAGTGAGTGAACAAAGCACCCACGTCGAACCGACCGGCTACTGACCAACATCTTAGAAAAAAATATGTTTTTTGGTAAAATTCTTGTCTTTGAATTTCTTATATCGTTACTATTTTTTATGACAATTAATACGAGTTTTGATCATTACTTTGCTACTTTATTTAACCTGTATCTATCTACCAAACTATCATCCAATGTTCCCCTACCTATGAACCAATGTCGTGGGGTAGATCCAGACATTTGACAGTTTTCACTATTTATTATTTCATTTATTTTGAGAAATAATGACTTCAAACATTCGAATTAGAAAGCTGAATGTATTGTAACGAATCTTAAGCCGCCCCTGACCCATACGCCAGCCAATTCATCGAATGAATACGTGACTCACCGCGAAAGAATGCGGTCCGAAACCGTCGCGGAAAGTCTGGGCGAGTACCGAACAGACTACAGAATTCTATGACGGACCTTTACCAGAGGGGGCAGTTAAATTTAGAAAGCGAATCGAGCGGTTAAATAAGGAATTCAAATAGTGGAAATAAATTAAGCGTTAGTTGCTGAGTGTTGAATATAAATTAGTTTGTGATAGTAAAATATCATCAGAAATAAATTAGTTTAAGACTGTTAATTCTTTAATTTGTTACAGTATGTAATTCGTTATAGTGACCAATTAGGCAATTATTCTTTGATGTGAGAATTAAAAAAAATCATAGTTTGAAGAGTGTACGAATGGTGCCAATCTCTACCTACCAATTTCAGTTACTAGTTTTTCTCAATTAGCTTTACTATAAGAAGACGTTTAGTATGGGTCATATTGATTTTTTTTTGCCTAGAAGAGAGTTTGAAGGTGGGCATGATGGTATGAATGATGGGACATGATGCAACAATTTAGTGATTATACCAACAATAATAATTGATCAGTTTTCATGAAGTCACTATGGATCTCTTACCTCAATCAAAATGTCATTGTTCTATTTCACAAGGTAATAAATTTGTCACAGTAAAAAATCTGTTTCGATTGGAAATATACGAGAAGAATGATGGTTTGAAGCAATGATATAAGTACAATATACTTATAAATTACTACTCAATTATATCTATTTTTCTTAGTTCAGAAATTATGTTTACAATCTTCTCAATAACCATTATAATCATGTAGATTTTTCTATGTGATATGATTTTTGTAGAGCATCCCCATTTTTTCGATCACTTTTCTTTTGAGGGTGCAATAAACTTTAAACTTTGTTAGCATATATCCAAAAAATATTGAAATTGCGTTCGACATCAGATCAGTCAACAATAAAATATTTCAAAATTCATTGTATTCTTCTGATTTACCTCTTACGAGAAGTTCTTTCAAACCATCAGTTAACTAGTATATTTTTTCGTTAATCTTCAAAACATTGCCTTCAATGGAAATAAGCTTTTTTTATATGACAAATCCATTACCATGTAAAATTGAACCAGAGAATTTTGCTGTCTCCGTTATGCCCAACGAGTCCCATCATGCTCACCTAAAAAATTTTAATAAATTTTGATATAAATAGATAAAATCACATAAAAAAAAATTATTTTCATCAAAATATATTCCACATCAAAGCACTTCACCTATTGCCAGTTTGAACAATTATGCCAAGTTGAACAATTATGCAATTACGGTGATCTGAAACCAGATTCATTTAGAGCTATATTTTATGGACCAAGCAGACAAGAGAAATGCTCTCGTATATCTCATCTTTGATCGTGATAGAGTTAATTCATAAAATAAATGTAAAGTTTAAGTTTTTATACCAACTAAAAAATGGGATGCTGAAGAGAGTATCAGAAAGAATTGGGGGAGATGAGTACTTTCTATATAGTAGAGTATAGTTGAGAATAATCGATCTCTCCGACGCTAAAAATGACTATGAAAATAAAGAACTCAAGAGAAATTGATTTGTCATGAATGGAATAAATATAAACCGCTCGAATGAAATTTCAGTAATTTTTCGCAATTTTAGGATGTACTGGATGCAGAAACTTGGACTTTCAACCTCACGCAAGCTAATGAGATGAAGGAAATTGAGTGGAAAAAACTGTATTCGTTTAAAGAAGCCTATGGAGTGGATGGTTTACTTCCTGCAAATTTGGATAAGTTAGTGAGGAATATGATTTCAAATGATACATTCATAGAGTTGTACAACAAGTAAGTATTTTTATATTTTAAATTATACAAGTTGATTGAATTTTCATTACAGAAATAATGATTTCATTCCAAAAACTATCCACTGATACAGAAAATTCCATCATACCCAACTGTTTCTCATTCGCACTGTTAATGCGAAAAAACTGGGAGATAATTAGTTCTCCCGCCTTTTTAATGTTCAGTTCGTCTTCTCCGAAGCACAAGCTTGATCGATTTTTCTTTCCTACTCATAACTTTGAAATTACTTAAGGCGAAACATTGTTTGAATCACTCCACGACTCTTATTATTAGGAATGCTCAAACACTGATCACCAAAATGTAAAAAATTGTCGAAGTAAAAACAATTCTCAACAACAGATTATATAAGGGAGAATAACTGCTATGATGAAAAGATATAGATAATTTTCCTTTATCGAAAATAATTACCTATATACATATTGTTTCCAGTTTTTACTACCGTGATAGTGACTACGACCACACTTGTGATGAAGCATGCAAAATGAGGCTGTTGTGTGAAATAGTCACGACTGAACAGGGCAAGGATGAAGTTTGTGAAGAATTGAAGGAGATCCGAAAAAAACTATACACATAACCACATCTTTGTTTTATATTTTTGTCTATGCTTGTATATTTGGAGGCATTGAAATTATATTGATATTGCGATTGACTTTCATTTCACTATTTTCATCTGCAGTCAGATGAAGAAAAGTCGAGTCTGTTCACTAAACCATTTTTACAAGATAGTTTAGGAAACTTCTACCAATTGATGTGATAATTACCTTCATTTATTCGTGAATATTTTATGAATATTTCGTGAATATTTTAACTCAAAATATTCACGAAAAAAGGCAAATAGTCATTAGCAAAAATTATGTTGTGTTATCATCAGATAAATCCGATGAATCTTCGTCGAATTTTATAGATTACCTATCGAAGCAGAAATTGTCTGTCCTGATATTATTATATCCGATATATTTACTACAATTCCAAAATAATAAAATAACTGTTATAAAATAAAATTGCTTCCGCGAATATATATTTGCTGACGCCAAAAATAAAATGAAGCATTTGGGAAGAACCAGCTGATATTGATTTCAGAGTTCGTGTAATGAAGTATAATTTGTCATATACCTAATACTGTCATGTTATATTGGTCATTAGAAAAAAATTGAGAAAAGTCGTTAGTTTAAACAAAGACCCTCATAATCTAGTGCTTAATTTTTTCTTTCTAAAAACAGGAAAAGGTTGATAGTGATTCAAATCCGTTAATGAGTGGAGCAACATGAATACATATACCCTCAAATCACTATATCACAACTTCGAAATTGTGCCTTTATAGTATAGTCGATGGAAAAAGCTTCTTGGCAAAAACATCCCGATACCTAGATAATATGTATGCAAGAGTATACGTGAGAAATCTTATCTTCATACAAGCACTTTTGAAGGAATCAATAGCTTTAAAATTTGTTCGATTCTGCCGCAATACCATCACTCCTAGCACTAAGCGCTTCTTAACAATTTTATAGGGGTAACATAGTAGCTTAAATTCGTTGAAATGCTTGCTTTTGATACCAACTTATTTTATAGAATGACGCCATTTTAAAATGATAACAATTCCGAAGAATAACATCAGATGAGTTTAAATATGAAATATCTCACATATAATGATATTTACAGTTGAAAAGTACATAGATATAAGATTATATAATTTAGATAAACTGAGTTGGCGACTAGAGAATTAATACGTCGACAGAGCGAAATTTTTATGAATATTTTTTTCCGAAAAAATAATAAATGAGTGGCGCACTAAAATTTTGCTAATAATAGGCTACCTAATTGTCCATAAAATTTCATTCGCAGTGAAAATATCAATCTTTGAAGCACAAACAATGTCTTCAAAAGTTTAATGAGTACAAAAGTGAAACTATTTAAACGGCTTCAATCTTTCAGTGTGTTAGTTTTCAGTTGGTGATATATCTATTATATTTTCCGAGTGTTCAATACAAAATTACTTCTTGGGTTTCTAAGAAAACATTTTGACCACTTTTTTATAGTTATCGTTTTGAGCTGCATTATATTTTATAGCGCTTACTTGGAACGACTAGAAACTATTACAAAATTGTCTTTCAGTTAATTTTATAAGTATATTTACAAAACTACTTTTAAAGAAAGTTAGAAAAATTTTATAGTAACTGCTGAAATTTTTATAAAACTAGTTTTTATTGTTTGTAAAAGGCCTTACAAAATATTAATAAAGACTAAATGTTTTATGAAACGGTGCCAATTTTCTACTCATAGCTGTTTTAAAAACACATTGAAAATATTTTTGAAAAAGATACAGTTTTATAATTTATTTCTCTGAAACGTTTTCGCGACTATTATAAAATATAAAATTTCTAGATGGGTACCTCTCAGATGATAGGCAGTAAGAAATTTTTGTGAACGTCAATCAAAAATCATGAAATTATTGGAGGTGACATTATTACCTGGAAAATGAGAGTTATCTGGCCTAAACTTGGCTTAACGAAGGATGTATCGTTGAAAAGATGTGGCATTACAAAAACATGACTAGACCACATGAAACATTTTCAGAAGGCTGATATGATTATTATCAGCATTGGAAGTATTGATGGATTTCGTGCGGGCAATTTATTGGTGGTTGAGTCAATGCATTCTACCGATTATCGTGAGGAAATGAATGACGATGGGTTTGAAGAATATTTTGAGCAAATGTTAGACGTCATTTCATTCAACTCTATGATTGTGATTGATAATGCATGTTATTATTCCAGATTACCTACTGATGCATGGAGAAAAACGGGTATCGTTGAGTGGCTTCGACAAAAAACATATTATTTGATTAATGTATGGGTAAAAAAACTATTGTCTATAGTATGTTCAAGTTATGGTTGTTTGATCCAATATGTAATAGACAAGATTGGACAGAAACGAAATATTATTATTCTGCGTCTGCCCCCCTCTTATTGCGAGCTCAATCGTTTGGGCTCAAGTGAAGGGTTTTATTCCAGAAAGGAACATTTTTGCTCATACCTGATATCTTCCTGAATAAGCAAACCTATTTATCATTATGTAAAAAATCAGTTAACATTAATTTCAACAGGAATTTTTGATTAAATGTCCACAAATCGATGACACTGCAGGTGATGTAAAAACCCGAAATATTTTGTTTGCGATCCGTTTGCCATACAAAAATAGTCTGGATTCGATGAAGTACTATAAAATCTATTTTGCATTCATAATGACTATTCGTTACTTTTTGCTGTCAGAAAACAGAGTATACAATAAAAGTTAATACATATAATGTCAGGAATATTTGGCCTGTTCTTTATTAGATTTTCAAAGTAGTTTCAATACTATATATTCAAAATCAGTTGTTTCAGATGGAGTTTCTCTTCCATTTTGTGTTTGGGAGAAACTCTTGTGCATGAATTACACATTTTTGAGGAGAGGTTGTAATTATATATTAATTTTTTTTCATCCTCTCTCCGTGATTTCACATGTAATGGTAGTAGAGAGAGAGGTAGAAGTAGAAAGTCCAAAGATTTTTTCCCAAAAACTAATCTCGCCGAAGAAGTACGCTTTTTGAAAACGTAATTTCTTTAATTTATATTCCACATTTACTCTTCATCAATTTGTGAATAATTTGTAAATGAATTTTGGAATTAGTTGAAAATTACATTTCTTTAATATTTATGGGATCAAGATTAATTAAGTCAAAGAAATGAGATTAACGCATACCTGAAATTCAATATTTCAATAATTTGAGTAATATTACTACCTGAATAGGAGTATATATTACAAATTTATACAATTTCTTTTGCAGTAGTGTTCTGTAATCTTACCAGTATATAATAAGTAGATTCGTTTATTGATTTCTGTTGGTTATAACTCATCTTCATACTGTTATCATGAACGTCCCTAAGGAAATAAATGATGCCCTCAGCTTGTTGCAAGCTCAGTTGGAAGCTGCTATTTTTCACCATCAGGTAAGTCATCAGTTGTATAATAATAGCGGATTGTTTTGACGATTTTCGAAAAATATAATAATGATACTATTAATAATGAAGCAGAGTAGTTAAGGCTTTCGCGGCCAAGGTGTTCCGTTTCACTATTTTTATAATTTTTTCCTGGAAAAAGTTCCAAAAATCGATGACTTTCAAAACCGAATAAATATAGTGACACTGAATAATAAAGCATTTATCGCCCTAAGGTAAAAACCATTCACAAAGCGATTTTAGATGAGAAATAATATCAATTATATCCGTATTAACTTAGCTCAAATATTGAATATATGCTCGAAAATTATTCTTCAATTCAGCTGAGATACAAGAGGAAATATCAGGATTTTCCATGATAATTTTCAATCAACATCATCAAATATGATGTTAGTCTGTCACTGCTTACAATCAATACACCATGGTCGAAATGTTTCTGTAAGCAAAAATGTTTTGTTTTCCTTTGTGTATATAGTATTTCTATCGATTATTGATTCTCATTGTGCGTTTGTCTCAATACTGCTATAACTATGCTGCTGTCTACTTGTCGTCACAAATTATTCTGTTCTATTGTGTAATATGCATTTCACAATTTTCCATAAAGCATCGCAATGTTTTTCATCACTGAGTAATTCTGCTTTTCTGAATTTGGATTTTTTATCTGAATAACTTCTCTGCCTTTTGTACCAACGAAAGCGTTTTTTGTTAATCCATTATTATTTTAAGATTAATTTGCAACAGATTTTAATGCATGGGTGAAGGTAATAAATGTAAAATATCATATACCTATCTAGGTATACTTAAATTGGAAAGTTGTCATTTATTACCTCTAAACTGCTAATTGATTTGGGTCTCGAACGCAAAATGTACATTGAAATAAATTCAATAATAAAATAATTTTTGGAAAGGATTACTGATATTTTTTACTCTCTGGGAGATATGTGTGCCAAATAATAATCAACACTTCATAGAACCATTGTTGCGATATCTTGTTTCCCCTTGTCAAAACAGGCTATTAATCAAGATATCATAGAAAATTTCTTGGTTTCCAATTCTCTATCATTTTTCAAAAACTTGTTGTGTAAACCTTTCAAAGGAACGAAGAAAGCAATTAATTTCAAACTGAATTCTTCACAAATTCCATTCAGAAATTGATTGCTTATTCCTTCCTGTGTAAGTTTTTTGTATAAAGTGAAATAGATTTTGTCCCAGATTGTGCCTGTTTTGAATGTGATGAACATTGTCATTCTATTTATCTGTTGACAAAACTCCTGTATAACCTAAAACTGTCACATTGACGACATCCGTAGCTGTTTACTTTTTGTAGATACAGACTTTCATTTTCATAGGTCTGGTAATTTGCACTTTTTGTATCCTATATTGATCACGTAGGTTAAATAACTATGGGATTGGAACCTTTGGTGTGAAAGTTGAATAACTTCTTTGATCAATTACCCAAACACCAAATTAATATTTTTGCACTCGACGCGCGTTTCGCCAA
>WOGP01009759.1:0-10594 GCA_015342065.1 Leptinotarsa undecemlineata | reverse complement strand
AATTTAGAAAATGTTGCAATCAATGAATCTCTTCAATTGGATGATACGAATATTGATGAACTGTTTGAAATTTTTGGTGATAGGAGTGGTATTCTACGGTCGTCGCAGCTGACCTCAAATTTTTCATTTGATTAGAGATACCCCTAGTTGATTTGAATGAATTGAAAAGCTTCGAAAAATAGAAAACACAAGTTTTAAGAAATTCTGTGTTCTGTCAGCGTGTCTGTTTTGTTTCTGAGAGTTTTTTCTATTTCACTCAACCAAAAAGTGCATATTATATATTAAAACGTTCATTGGAAGCATTAATTGATTCATGCTTATTTGTCCAATGAATATTTTTATGATTACAGAGAACTCTTGTTTATCAATGTCATGAAAGCGTTTATAAAAATCTATAAAATACTTATAAATTGAACTGTCTCATACATGAGCCACATCAAAATATCTTAATGAGCCACATCTAAATATTTTATGAAACTGATGTACCAGCTTGAAATTTCAATGATAAAAATTAGATCAGAACCATGCTTTATTGGAGCAAGGGACAGCGAACCCTGAAATAATAAACGGGGTTTATGGGTGAAATATATCCTCTTAACTGAAATTATAATTATGCATTCAACTGAAAATATTAATCATTTTTATGAAGAGAATTCATTTTCCAAATTAATACGTAATACAAACTGTAATTTAGTTTACATTATTACTATAAACTCATTTATGCTCCTGACGTAATCATTTATATAATTCATTAATTGAATTTTCACTGTTCAAATGAATAGATTCGTGAAAACAATAATGCAGATTTTTTTTGTACAGCAAACCGATTCATGTTTTTCATGTAGTGTTTATGTATTTTATTAATTTATTTCACTATCCACATGAATAGATTCATGAAAACCGTAACGCAGCTTTCATTAGTACTGTAAACTGATTTAGGCTATTCATGTTATGTTTTTGCATTCCTTCAATTAAGTTTATGGTTAGTACGAAAAATTCAATATCATGGAATTGGGGTCAATTTTATAATGAAGGCCAGTATCCAAAGACATTTTTATTCAAATTATTCTTCCATACTAACTAACACAACCTACTAAGTGAAGAACACCATGTATACAAATCACAAGTTGTACTATCCATATTTAGGAATGGAGTTTTCCCGTCTGAAACAAACTCAAAAAATTTAGTTTCTCAAAATGATTAAGAATGGCTGAGTAGTTTCAGATGCTTTGATCTGGGAAGTATGGTATTTTACACGATCTTTCCAGCAGTTGTCGAATTCCTCTTCGCTTAAATTGTCATATTTCAAACAAAATGGGAAGTTGTCCGTATCTTTTTTAGGTACTGCAATATATGTACTTCAATGGTTACAAAATAATTTCGAAAATAACAGTAGTATTATCAGAAAATTACATAAAAACAAATATGAATGCGATTTGGTTAATTTGATAATTTATCTCCGTGCCTGGCGGTATTGATAGCACATGAATAATGTTGCAAAGAATTTAGAAGTGAATTAAAGAATTTCCTTAGATCATGCATGCCTAAAACTTCAGAAAAACCGATGTCACAGGAACAATAGATGAATAATACCGTCATTATTTATTTTCAGCAATCTCCAGTCTTAAATTAAATGATTAATTAGAACATAATTTTTAAACACCAAATGAACAGTAAATTAAATTTTTAGTGATCAAAGATTCTCAAGTTATGATGTACTACCGCTCTTCTGTGTTCCTCTAGTAGGTATAAGTGACTTGCTCAATTCCATTTTTGCAATTATAGGGATTGTATACGTAGTTCCATAATCGTCAAAGGTTTCCATTCTTCAAAAGTTGATACGTATCAAAGTGTAGGTACTTGAATTTCAGCTAAATTGGAATATCAAGTAATTATTTCCCAACCATGTGTTTTCCTCAGACTGATATAAACTGTTGAACTCACCTTCGATTTCAGATAGAGACGGCTGAGATTACATAAAACCGACAGAGCCCACAAAAATGGAACTTAAGTCACCTCAAGTCCACAATCTAACTTGTTTGCATATTTTCTGGAGCCTGTATCCGATTTCACGCAAAACCCATGCTTGTGCTTAATGATATCGATAAATCCATTCGTGCTTCCAATAAACATTTTCATACTTTTCCTGAACGTATTTAATGCTTCAGTAAACGCTGTCAATCATGTATTCATGAGTAAATGTTCTTGGACTCCATGAATATCTGTTCATTCAATGAATTTGTTTCGTGAATTTTATTCACGGTCGATATACAAAAAATATTATTACTATAAAAATAACTTTGCTATTACCATAAATAGTTGATCAACATCAATGAATGTTGTTTCATTCATTAATATTTTCAAAAAAACGATGAATATTTGGTCATAAATGTAATCTTCGAAACTGAGACCTGTTTTGAGCCTAAAGACAAACCGTACAAAAATGGTATCGAAAAATTGTATCACCGCTGTAATTTTTGTATAGCCCCCGAAGACAACTATATTGAATAGTGTAATAAAATTTTATAAATTTTTTTTCATGTTGACATAAGAACTATTCAGCTCAGCTTTTGTAAGACAGAAATATAAGATGAAATGAAGCATTACAGTGCAGAAATCCCAGAATTCAAAGGAAAAAATAGGGCAGTAAAATGAAATAAGAACATATTTTTCGGGAAAGAAAGTTTTTGGCTTTCTACTACTCCATCTTGATACAAAAAAAGGATAAGGAAACCTTCCATAGAAAAGAAGGAAGTAATCAATTTGAAAATAAGTAACTCTATACACATACATGTATAGAGTTACTTATTTTCAAATTGATTACTTCCTTTCTTTCTTTGGAAGATTCCCTTATCTAAAAACTTTCTTTCCCAAAAATTAATCACTTCTGAAAATATAACCCCTTCAATTCAAACATATTTTTCATTTATTCCATCAGAACTGAGTTGTATATACAAAAGTTTATTGATTCATTCAAGGAGAAGGTCACCTGGTAAATAATTACTCTCTACTTAATCGTATATGAAATATTAAGTATTAACATAAGTCCACATAGTCCATTAATCACATTAAACTGTTGTTTGAAACGCAACATTATAGCAAACGGTCATTTTTTATTTACATCCTAGTTTGAATATGCTGGTCAATAAATTAGGCGTGTTGGCTGTCCTTGTTCATATTTCACTGCCTGAACCACTGTTTTTGGCGAGTACATTGGCTTGGGATGTGGGGGTTAAGCAAACCGGCCATCGGATGCCTGCTTCCACGTAGCCCCGCTGGATACGGAAATCAGAGAATCACTTGCGGTTCTGTTATTCCCTAACTCAATGGCATCCTAACGATGGCTCAATCCTAAGGTGTGTGTATCCGAGCCTAGAGGATGAACGACACTGAGCCTATCAGCTGTCTCTACGAAACCTTCGAGATACCGGGCGTCCTCTCGTCGTAGCATCGCCTTGACACGTTAATGCTGGGCTCTGCCGTGATTTACCTTCTTTCCCTAGCTACTCGTGGGACTTTTATGGACAAAAAAAACAGAAAAATTCTTTCTGACGTTGAGTCGAGGTTACGACTCCAACTGATCTCCCTGTAAATTTAGATCAGGAGCGAGTCTACAGGAGATGGGTTTCGAGGTTACGGCTCCAACTGATGTCCCTGTTAATTTAGATCAGGAGCGAGTCTACAGAGGAAATGGATGTCGACGTTACGACTCCAACTGACCTCCCTGTAAACTTAGTTCAGGAGCGACTCTACAGAGGAGATGGATATCGAGATTACGACTCCAACTGATCTCCCTGTAAACTTAGATCAGGATCGAGTCTACAGAGGAGATTGCTTTCGAGTACACGACTCCAACGGACCTCCCTGTAAATTGAGTTCAGGAGTTAGTCTACAGAGTAGATGGATGTCGAGGTTACGACTCCAACTGACCTCCTTGTAAATATGTTTCAGGAGCGAGTCTACAGAGAAGATGGATGTAAAGTTTACGACTCTAACTGAACTCCCTGTAAATTTATTTCAGGAGCGAATCTACAGAGGAAATGGATGTCGAGTTTATGACTGCAACTGACCTCCCTGTTAACTTAGTTCAGGAGTGAGTGCTTCTCAACTCCCCAACTCCTGATCCAATAACTGAACCTAAAAAATAAATCGTTTGGTGGTGTAGCCAGGAAACGATGTTGCGCCCAAGTGTTGATTCACCAAAACTAGAGGTGAAAAAGCTCTGCACGGTTGAATCTAAGGCATTGTCAGGTGTAGCTGACGTGCAAAAACTCTCATATGGGAAGGTTATCGCGGATATCAAGGTAGGAATCTTGCACCTTCACTATCCGACTACCTCATTAACGATGAATCAGCAGAGCATATACTTTGTGCCTGCCCTGTTGGGGACCAAATCAGGTTTAAAGAGTTCGGCAGAGCTGTACTTTTATCATCTGACCTGAAGGATCACTCACCATACAAACTAATTGGCTTCGTTGTGAAGCTGGGTTTATTTGGTCGAGTGTGAATAGGTGTGATCCACAATAAACCCTTGCGTGTTGCGGGGGAGATTCGAATAGTCCCACTCACTTTGGACATAATTCAACCTAACCAATTAAATTATATACTTCTTTATGATACGGTTAACCTTTAGTGACAGGTAGAAGTCTGACAAAACATAAATATACATAATGGAAAGAGAAAAGAAAATTTTTATGTTTTTTTACCACTTTTGATTGAAACTAAAGTTACTGCAGTTTCGTCTTATATAGACATTTTCAAACTTAGACAATAAAAAGTGTATTGTGTAAGTTTGAAAATCTGCTCCTCCGCTAGGGGGACTCGGCCTAGCTGTTTTTAGGTGCCTCCTCCGTCAGGTTATCGACTGTTATCTGTTCATATACTTCGACTTCCTTTTCGAGACTCATACTGGCCTTGAGATCAATATCCACGTTAGGTAGCTCGACTTCCAAGGACCTAGAGTCTCCAGAGGTACCCTCTGCTTCTTTTCTTGTTACCCTTATAGTCAATGAGATAAACGTGCAGCCTATCCTCATTGACTTCTTTAGGACAGCTATATCCTCGTCTCCGATCCCGAAGACCAAAAGGTGTCCTTGTTGGTTCGTCTTCACCTCATGGTGGAAAGTTCACCATCTTGCTTCTGTCAGGTCAGGTTCTGCGCCTTCAGACGACCCAGCACCCTACTCTTTTCACCGGATGTCGTCTTGTGAACGTCCTCCTGGATCCAGAGCGAGGCTTTGGTAGGCTTTGGGAGCTTATACACACTGCCTCCTCCCACGGCTTGATATTCATTGTGGCTTTCTTCAGCCACTCTAGCGTCACGTCGTCATCGCAGACCACTCTGAATTCACTGGAGTATGTCCACGACTTGAACGTGGGCGGTTTGCTGTTGCTGCTGAAGACAGAGAAGATAATCTTGTCCAGCTGGAGGTGGCAGTGGAGGTGCTCACGTGCGGGCGCTTTCCTGCAGGGGCAGCAGGTTCCTTGCCTTTTTTTAAGGCGGAGCTCTTGCCGCCCATCGCAGGAGGTGCTCTTGTTGTTGGAGGTGGAGGGGAAGAGGATGAGGGTGCACTTATAATTGCTGCCATTCTCAAGTATTCCCGTATTCAAATATTTTCCATTTTAGTAATATTTGATGATCGATAATCAATCAAACAAATGGACAAGCAATAACTCTTTCAAACGTCTCCTTTGAACGAATCGATTATTTTATCCAAATATTTCTTGGTTCAGTTTATGTTCAACATTCAACGACATGATGTCAGCTCAAACAAATACCAAAGAAAACACCCTTCTACCTTTTTTAATCAAAATAGGTAATATATTTGGGGTAATTATCGAAGTCACTCCTGAAGAACCTAGCATATAATGTAATATTTATTTAACCATTTTATATACAACAGTATATTTAACGTAAGTAACCTACGGAAGTGATTTTGAAAACAAAAATTGAATCAATCTTTTCAAAAATTACCCAGCAACTACACTCCAGGAATGTACCCCTGGTAGCAGGAATATGGATACTCAAGATGCTCTCTAGTAGAGCAATAAGTATCAATGTAGAAGCAAATTTGTGAACACACACAACGATAGAGCGCAGGATGGGCTCAAATTAATAGAAATATGGTGTAAGGATCACTCTGTCTATCAATCCCAAGAAGGCTGAGATGGTCCTTTTCACCAGGAAAAGAAGTTTATCAGGATTAAAACCTTCCGAAATCTTCAAAAGCAAACTAAATTTCTCTCAAGATGTGAAATACTTTTTTTGTATCTTGGGAGCTGTCGGATTTGCACGTCAAGAAAAAAGCGGGTTGGAAAAAGTGTTTCCAATGAAACAAAATATATAATAAATAGAAAAGTATACAATATTTTATTGGTTATTGGTAATAAGCGTGAAATTCATAAACAACGTATATCTAACTTTACCTATGATGAAGAATAGAATGAAATCCTTTCCGACATATGTACTTTTTAAATTTTCTGTGTTTACAAATAGAAAATGACATATATCGATGTTGAAATACATACAAGAAAATCAAAATATTTTCTGGTACAAATAGGCAAACATTATAACAACAGTCGAGTGAGTTAATTAGTACTTGGATGATCATATGAATTTAGTTAATGGTTTGATTTCAAATTATTAAGGGGTATGCCATGTCAAAATATACGGTTTTCATTACATATTAGTGTACCACAATAAAGAGAAGCACAAAACATCGACACATATGTTATAATGTGGGCATATATCTAATTCACATTTTAACCAATTCAATATGTTTTCTGGAATTGTATCAGAATGATAACATATGAAGCTATCGAAGACAAAAAGGCTGGGATAAGGCGTTGGTTGATTTTGAAGAATCCCATTGCTGAAAATTCTGGCGAAAGGTATTCGATTAGTTCTGACAAATGGATTAGTTCTCTTCTGACAGTTGGATTTTCAACATCTACTTGCACATAACGACTCATTTCCAAAAGTTGTTTTGCGCTCTTCTCCACTTTATCACACGACATGATCATTATTAGGCTGTATGACTGAAAACAAAATATATTTGAATACATTGTTCAACTATTGAAATCATCCTTTTGATGATCACAATTGAAAAAATATTTCCAGGGAAAAAACTGAATGGCAAAATCATGAAAAATTATACCCAAAGAAACAATTCACCAATTATCTATCTAGTTTCTGACTTTTCAAGGTGCAGATGGCTCTTTCCCAACAATACTTGACGGATTATAATCAAATGAAGGTACCACAGATATAACAACCACATAGCAGAGGCCCATTGTGAGAATATGAACTTTCATGTCAAATTTCTCAAAAGAGCATCTTCTTGTTATTGAGTCAGTATCTATATTGATATGGTTTTTTTTCAGTGGTAAGAAATAATATCGTGAAAAATGGGCATGAAACCGAAGAAAACACATGTATGGTTAAGTTAGGTTAGGTCAAAATTGAATGGGTTTATTGGACCCTCAACCACAACCCGCAAGGGTTTATTGTTGCTCACACATATTCACATTCAACCAAATAAACCCAGCTTCTTAACGAAGCTAATGAGTTTGTATCGTGAATGGTATTTCAGGTCAGATGGTAAGATTGCGGCTCTGCCAAACTCTTTGTGCCTGTCTCAGCGTAGTTCATCCTGACTGTAGTACAATCACTGTTTGGTATTAGGCTTCGAGTGGTGAATACACCAATCCTATGCCAATCCTAGAATATTTTGCTAGAAGTCCATGAATCTTCTTGGTATCCAGGTGTTCAATGTTTGTTTGGTAAAGCCTAAAGCAAGGCCAATGACAGGTTCTGGTACGATGAAGCTGCTTGCAGCACCCTCCTTTGCAAGAAAGTCAGCGCCCTCATTGCCTTGCAGGCCAGTATGACCAGGAATCCAGACCAGAGAAAATCTGTTAATTCTTTCTATCGAAGATAGTCGTTTTTGGCAATTTGCTACGAATTAAGACGTTGCTTGGTAGGAGCCAAGAGCTTCCAACGCCGCTTGAATTTCCGAAAATATTTTTATTGACTTGGCACTGTCTTCAATTGTATCATGTTTATGAAATTTGGATATATGTTATACGGGTGAGTTCATAAGCCATGATGGCAGATTTTCGATATTTGCGGGACAAATAGGAGGATGTTTCTGTTGTTGCACAAAGTGAAGATATTGCCAAATCCCTTCGTAATAGGAGGGTCAATTCTCGGTCCATTGTATAAAGTTAGAGGACGATTTTTTATCATGTTTCTAAGAGTCGGAAAGTTATCATCTGGTGCTACTGCTACTGCAACTTAGGATACTTGTCTCAAGCAAAAGCTATGTATACATAGTCTATTACGTGAAAAACACTTCATGTAATATATTCAGAGCCTTCAAATCTATCATTTCGGCTGAACACAAGCTATGTGTCCATAGTTTATCTCTGAACGGATCAGTGATCTGAACATCAGTAGTGAAGTTGAGCCTTCCGCCCCTATTTTTCTCTAGCTAAGTACTTGAGTTAGTTCAGGCCCATTTTGCATAGCATGACTAGTTGTTCAATATGTTGCCTTCAGAGGTTAGATTCGAGTTATTCAGTTCAATAACAGGAATTGTTCCGTATGATTTTTTCGAATAATAGTATGAATTGATCTTTTTCTGTCAGAAAATTCGAAACCTGAATGTTCAGACTATATTCGGATTTATTTCTGTAAGAGAATTCCAAGGTTTTCAGTATTGCCTATTTTTGCAAACAAAACTGAAATATCTGCAAATAACCTTGCCTATACCATACTGTTCGTTGGCTATTATATATCGTTGAGTGTAATTAAGGACGGTTTTGGGTCGAGCCAACTCAAACCCGAAACTTTTTTCACTTGGAAAATTTCAAATGGAAAACGATATTTTGTTCTGATAGACCAATTTTTGGAATTTGATAATAATTAACACAAGATAGTGTCAAAAGCTCTATTTATTTCGAAATAGTTTCCCATACATTTCCAGTGGTAAAAGCCATATGTTAATGGCTGTCTAGATCTACAATATCATCCAGTGCCTGGTCTAAGAATTATAATTTTCTCTCTACCTTTTGAATTGCTTCGAAATAAATTGACTGGCTTTTATTGCTGCACAATATTCATCGCTCCACTTGGTTTTTTGTTAGTTTCATTTTTCCATCCGCTTCATTTGCAGCTTCTTTTGCCAATTTGTTGAAAAATTGTAAAGGAATTTGTTTCAGGACCGTTCACATTTCTTATAATGATTAGTCTCAAGACATTCGTTTTCTAAATCTCTTTATTGCTCCTTCTGCGTCTGTGGTTCTCCGTCTACGGACGCACCAAAAAAAATCGGTTGGTCATTAATCGGTGGTGTATTGAGAGAATAAGGCAGTGACATAATTGGTGAGGAAATCATACATCGTTTCACTCTTTGTAGTCATAATCAATTTGATTTCACAAAATTCATTGAGTCATTTAGGTTATCTCCATCTAGCAAACCTTCAACAATGTTGGAATATGATATCTTGTTTAGATTTTCCGATATATATTTCTGGAAGTTAAGTGGAATTCTTTTTTTTTTTTAATTTATCATCATAACCTTTCAACCCAAGAAGAGTTTTGATCGCATTCTGTTTAACTTTGCACCGAAGAATTTACATTGATGGATTTCAATGTGGTATTGGATCCATCGTTCAAAATAAGTAAGTTCAAATTGTCGAAAATTTCCTTGAATTTATGATTCTTCATAATATTTGATTTGGTATGTATTGCTGTTTCTCCACTTGCATTCTTGAAAGTACGATTTTAGAACAACATCTTCATGTCTTAAATAGTGGATATTATCTTTATGGAAATTGGTTTCTTGTGGGCAAATTAAATCTAGAAAATGTTCTGAGCTCACTTTTTCATAAAATATCCATTCATGTTGTATTGTTGAACTGATGAGAGAAAAATGCTTTGATGCAGACATCAGAAAGGTCAGTCTGATAGATCGCTTGGTAGCTCGTACTTCTTATATTCAGTTGGCTTCTGTAATTTATTTCGCAATTTTGTGCACCTTTCTTCGAAGCTTATATCTTTAATATCCAAATGGATCTCGAGTAACATATCTAGGAGGTGATATTCGGCTAATATTTAGTACATCCATTGATCTTGGAAAACAATTTCGAAATGTTCTGAATCGAACACGATGTTTCTTTGTTACTGGTCCATGAAGTTCTTGATAGGGTGTTCTAGTCTTCTATTGTTTGAGTCAAAATTTTTGAAACATTTCGCTATTCAGTTTTACGGTCCTGGCCTATGAGTGTGTATGTGGTAATATCTAGCTTGGTCTGTTTTATCTGGTAGCTTGGCTGAATACGTTGTTGGACATCATGTATGCGGCTTCCTTGAATTTTCTCCTAAACCAATGTATTCAAGGAAGCCGCATACATGTTGTCCAACAACGTATTTACCCAAGCTTGCTTAAAGATACGCAACGTATAGGAGACCATCATTAAGCGAAAAATGGTCAACTCCCGCCAAACGGTCATCTCCCACTAAAGGGGATAAGTGAAAGTACTCGAATGACCCATAAATAGTCATCTCTAGGAGGAATCAGTCCAGTCATTA
>WOGP01009758.1:0-10595 GCA_015342065.1 Leptinotarsa undecemlineata | reverse complement strand
GACCCAATTAATATATATGTTTAAAAAATCAAAGGGTCTCCTGAGCGGAGGCGTAAAAAAAATGTGATGTTTTTTATCATAAAAAGTGTGACCAAAAAGGGGTGTCAGCATTGCTTCGAGCAAGACCGCTGTGCCCCCCCCCCGACGAATCTTCTGTCAAATTGCTGTCAATTTGACAGAAGGAGCCTGGACAAATGCGCTCGAATGGGAAGCAAAGTCCATAAATTCAGAGAAGAAGAAGAAGAAGGTTGTTCATTTCGGATGTTATTATTTCTATCATTTATTTATTCTACTTATTAAAACACATATAATAATTTTTTTTATGTAATATGTTTCAAATAATCATGAAAGGTTTTCTTATTCGAAGTGCATTGTAGAAAACGCTCAGAGCAATGGAAAATATATGAATAGGTACCTAAAAATAAAAACCAAAACCCTCGAAAAACTCTACGATACATAGGTAGACGTGAAAGTTGCTATTATGTTTTTATTCAACTCAGTCAACCAATTTCCAGGGCCGTAATTTAAAAGGGAATAATTCACACAATTACAATCGAATATTACCGAAACATCCCGAAATATAAATTTGAATTTAATTTCTCAGTATGATGTGAACGTCTACGATCCAAATACTACAACAAAAAATACAGGTCTGTACTTAAAAATTCATAGATGGGGTTGGCCCAAGTCAGATGACACCTTATATAAAATATTTATGGATACATTCTGAGAGCCCACATCAACTGTCAATAGCAAAATGTGGACAGATTTTCAATATGTCTACGAATAAAGAAGATATAGGCAAAACAGTAATTTGAGATTATTTGGTTTTTTCTGCATATCTCCAGAACCAAAAGAGGTATATTCAATTTCTTTACATCATTGAATAGGTCTCTCAAATACACAACTTTTCCACAATTTAACCGACACTCTATCTCTTATAGTTTACAAGATCCTCATGTACAGAAACGAATTTAAATAGCCCTGTATATTAATTTTCAAACTAAGAGCAGATTGTTTTCATCTGATTTTTAATTGTCAATTTTATCCGCTATTAGTGCTTGATCACGGATAGTTACATAGCTCATTATTTGTACCACCTCTGTATTGCAGATGATCCAAACAAAAACCCTTGATATGGATTCATCCAGAAACGGTCCTGGATAGAAGCAGTAAATGCACTAAAGTGAGCTGATACGTGCTGAAAGGCCAAATGCCACATGAGAATACAAGTTCCGGTACCGATCGCTGAACACTGATAGGGCCCTTTTAGTGGCCGAGCAAATCGCCCAGAATTATTTATACTTCAACAAATAAGCCACTCTAGCATTTGGAATGATCAAGTAGAGATCAAAGGGCAGATAACGGTTGGTATTTTCTAAACGTTCAGCGTGTTCGATGACGAATTAACCCGAGAATATCAGGATCGTAAAGATTTCCAGATATCTTGATGTAGTTGATTGAACTCCCGTGGGGAAAGTTTGGAGTTGAAGCCTGAAGTAGATACATAGGGATAGTTGACTAGCATATGCAAAAAACAACAATTGTTGTTTAGTTAATCACCTTCTCCTGTATACAATATGATAAATATGTTTCTGCAAAACTATTTTATTCGTTTTATTTCCATTCGTTTATTTCCATTTATATCCATTATTTCCCACGTGATTTTCATCCACTTTCAATCCCTCAGAAGTGGCAGGTTACCAGTCCAAAAATAGGAGAAATTATATTGGCTCCTCAAAAACAGCCATTTAGATTATACAAAATAGTTCACAAACAGATATCAAATGGTGAAACTCGAAGGCGAACTGTCTGAATCGGTGAGATTAATGCGTGGTGAATGTTCCGCAAGGATCTATACTTAGGACTTTGCTTTTCAGTTTATAAACCTCAAATATACTGACTAAGATTAATTTCTGCAAGTATCATGCCTAAGCTGATGATACCCCACTTTATGTATCGTTTAAACCAGAATTAATAATAATAATAATAATGAAACGTCTTTACTCACCTGAAGTAAGAACATACAGAATATATAAAAAAAAACTAGGTGAACGGGCGGAGTGTCAGCAAAGCTATTTTTAAACTCAACTTTCGAGAAAAAATGAAATTTGAAATGAGTAAAAGGAAATTACAGTACACACAATTTCATAAAAAAGATTATTATTCAGTCACCAAATCTTTTGTGTAAACGCATGAGCCACGGTCAGCAGGAGGAAAGTGAACTACTCAAATAAATGCTCTTTGAGTCTTTTTTTTTTGAGTTTATCAACGTATAGGATCTGAATTCACTGGGCAGGAGATTGTAGAATTTAGCTGCGTTGTATGAGAAGCTGCGAGTAAAAACAGAAGACCTGTGTTCAGGAGTGACCAGCACCGATCTGTTTCTAGTGGAAAAACTGTTGATATTAAAAAAAAGAATTAAATTTTTTCATTAAATAATGTGGCATTCCGGTCTTCAAGACTTTGTGGGTGTTGGTGAGTAGGTGCAGTGTCCTGAGTTTCTCTAGTTGCAGCCAACCTGATTCCTTCATGACCGTTGATATGTGATCTCTGCTTGTCCTAGAATGTCAAGTCAAGTACTATGAGGGACGCGTAGCCAGCCTCATCAGTGGCCAATATCTGAATTATCAGTTCGATACGTCTGACGGCCAGGGACGGAGGTAATTCTTAGATATACTTATAATCATTATTCAAGAATGAAGCTAAATGCTCCAGTACAATTCAATATATTCAGAATAAATAAATATTCAATTGTTCATGTGCTGACAAATTATTATTTTGTTTTCTATTATAGATTTTTATATTTTCTATTTTGTCATCATTGCATCAACATTTCCCGAATGTATAGTTGAATCAGTGTCATTTCTTTTCGAATTTGAAAGCCGTGGATTCTTGGAATTTCTTCCTGGCGTCACTGGCTGGCGCGAGTGACTAGCTTCTTCAGAGGTTTAACCATCATGGCTTGCTATCATGCATCGAACAGCAAGCCATGATGGTTAAACCTCTGAAGAAGCTAGCCACTCGCACGAGGAAGAAATTCCAAAAATCCACGACTTTCAAACTCGAAAAGCAATGACACTGAAAACCTCAGCCGTGAATGTCTAAACCATTTTGTTATAGTTGAATGATAATAACTAGAATATTGTAAGATTATTGTTTAGTCTCTCAGTAAATACCCAATTTCGAAATTTCTTGGTGCTCGATTACAATAATTATATACTCCAATATTTGATTTTCCTGGCCGTTTATTTCATTTGACAGATGTGCATTAACAGATCCAATCCGAATCGAAATAAAATGAGATATCATATGTTTTGATTTTAATCAAACAAAAATAATGTGAATAGCATTAAAAAAATTAATTATCAAACCATATATGAAAGAAACTAGGAAAAATAAATAAAGAGATTTGAATGTCATCAATTTTCTAAAAATCAGATTCAGAAAGTGTATACTATACATAAGTATAGAATATTAATTTCCAAAATGCTTTGATCATTACAAAAAATATCATATTTCTGTTATTAATCGACATACCTTGGTACCAAGACGTAAAAAATTAGTCGGTCAAAATAAGTTAAAATAAATTCAAGAAACAGATTGAAAACTGGTTGAGAAACAGTAATGAATGATATATTCCGTGAAACCATCAACCAGAGGAATTGAAACAACACTACACTTGCCTGTTAACTTGTCAATTATTTTTAAAATTGACAGCTGGAACTTTTCTGTACAATGTTATTCGTCTATTTTTTTGTCTTTTCTTTTCAGTTCCATTTTCAATAGGTTGAATACACCACACACAAGTAACTCTTTTGAAGTTTCTTCTGTGGTGCCTTTCTTTTTCTACCTTTGTTGTGAAAATTTTGTTCTGGTTTAATTATAATTTAGAACTTGAAAATGGCAAAATTGCCAAAACGTAGGTACGTCGTTTTTATATGATTAAAAATTAATACATTGATAGCTAATTTAATCAGGATACAGATCTATTCTACCGAAGAACAACAACCAAATTATATGCTTACAAAATTGGACAGATCTTCATTTGCAGTGCCTTACAATCTATTGATGAATTAGTCCTGAAGAGAAGATTTGAAGAACAATCTTCATAAAAAACCGCAAAAATTGGTTTGCTTTCATTATATTTCACCCAACATTGAAATCAGCTTTCTTTTTTGAAAATGAATCCTATATATCTGCTTCCATAAAATAATTGATCATTGCACAGTACATCATTATGCAGATGGTACTCAGTTATATTATCGATTCCCTCTAAGTAACTGGCAGGTGACAATGGACAAAATTAACAGCGATCTACAAAAGTTACTGGATCTATCTATAGCCCACAACCTGATATGGAATTCTAAAAAATGACAGCTGATATCTTTTGGCCCGGAACACAATCCAACATCCACACTCCACAATTCAACTTGGAAAAGTTGGATTTCAAGACAAAGAATTACAGAAAGCAAGAACTTGGGTTTGTGGCTAAATGCTGATCTGAGATTTCACAAATATATAAATTCACTTTGTCGTAGATCGAACTGTATCTTACGTCAACTCTATCAAAGTATTATGACTTCCAGATTGAAGTTGAAACATTGCGAAACCCTCATATTGTCTAGATTAGCATATTGCGATATAATTTACGGACCTATTTTGTTATAAATGGATGTAAATCGCTTACAAGAAATACAAAACAATTGAATTTGCTTTCTTACGGTGTGAGAAAATTCGACGATATATGCCCAAGTTCGAAGAGTCAGGTTGGTTACCGATTGCTAAAACCTGGCAGTTCCACCTACTTGTCAATACAGGTAAATTCCTCATTTACAAAAAGCCAAATTATATTTATGAAAGATATAAAACTTTCAAATCTCAGAATAATTCGAGGACACGAAACCGTCACACTTTTATTATTCCAAAACTCTTGACAGCCTGCTTTTCTCGTAGTTGTATGTTCAACTCTATCAAACAATATAACGCTCTGTCCAGTGAAGTTAGACACTACTTCATATATAATTTCAAGAAAAAGATCAAACCATATCTGAGGTCTTCTGGATAGATAATATATTCATGTTATGCCTTGCTCATATGGTTTTCCCTTTTTCTCACTTTTGTGTATGTTTTGCTATATATTTTTCCTTATTTAAGGTTGATAGATTTTTAATATTTACTTTGAAAGTTATAACCTTTGTTTTTTTCTTAATTTCACAAAGATTCATGAACTACTCATTTAACAATGTATAGTAGGTAATTATTTTTATATGTCTATAAAATACATGCTATCCTCTAGGTTGAGTTGTAAAACAGCCTCGGCTGAACTTCGCCCTTTCATTGATTTTTGTATCTACTTCTTTATAAACAATGAATGTCAATGAATGAAGCCCATTTATTATCATGATTAAATACTGGATATACTTCAGGTATCACAGGCAATGTGAAAGCTGTTTGCCAGACATATATACAGGGTGTCAACGAATGTTTTAGTCATAACTTCTAGAGCGTTAGGTGTAACAAAATAAGATTTGATATTGGTAAATGGTATATGAAGGAGATAGTTTCCACAAATTTTTAATTTTCATTAAAATAATAATCATAATAATCAAGTTATTGCTACCAATGGTCAATACAGTGGTCTGCCCGCTCACCGGATCTGACCATGCTGGATTTTTCCATTTTGGAATATGTCGAAGAAAAAGCCACAGTCACTCTCAAAATCTTAAAACAAAGGATTCTACAGGTATTTAAAAGTTGAATTAACCAAATGTTATGAAACGTGTTGAGAGAAACAATTAAATGAGTAGAAGTGTGTCCTGAATAATGCACTTTGAAAATTTACTATAGTGAACTTTTTATGAAATTAGAATATTGCAAAAAATATAAGTGCATCACTAAAATTATTAGTTAATTCTTATCGCAAATGAATTAGTAACGTTACATTCGTCAAAAAATCCTTTTTCCGGAAAGTGCTTGTCAAAAAATGGTAATTTGAAGAGTACTAGTTGACACGTAAATATTATTTTGCAAACTTGTTTTATTCATATCTATCATACTAGTCACTGAAACTCCGCGATTGTAATTTTCTGACATCACCTGAGGTGATATCATGGCCACCTAGATACAATTCTACAAAGTTCTATTGCTTTGTCAAGGGTCAAGTTGTCCTTCTGTAGAAGTCTTTCTCTGACGCTATTATTCTTGATTCCACAGGCTATCATCGTTACTACTAAGCTGTCCTGCAGGGTGTCTAGCTTGCATTTGGCTGCTTGCTTTTGTAGATCAGTTATGAACTGTTCAGTTGACTGGGCCTCTCCCTGTTTGATGCTGAACAATTTGTACCTTTCGTAATTAGTATTTTCTTTGCCTTCAAAGTGCTCTTGGAATTTTTGTATGAGCGGTTTCAATTTATTTCTATCGTCTCTTTCTAATTTGAAAGTGGAATATATCTTAAATCCATCTTCACCAATATAATGTAGGAGTTGTGCACACTGGACTGATTCATATTTTTTTTATGACTTCGGATGCAATTAAATAATTTTCGAATCTTGCTCGCCAAGTTCTCCAATTTTCGGCCACATTGCCCGCCAAGGACAATGGTGAAATTCCTCGATTATCTCCACTCATTTTTTTGAATTTATGGAACATACTATTCATAACGACTGCGCCATGTTATATTCTTGGTTTTAATCATACAGCCATGTATTTAAATTAACTACTTTAATATGATAAAAACAAGATAAATCATTCTCGTACCACATACTACTACTAGACCGTCTTTTACCTAAGTCTGTTAGTTGTTTGTCAAACTAGGTATGTTCGTTGACATAGTTCTCATAACAACTGTGAGAAAATTCTGTAGGTGTAGGAACTTTCGAAAATGTTACATTGTAATCCAGAAGTGTACAAAAAATTACAATGTACAGGGTGTTCAGTTAAAATATTTAGAACCGAAGAGATTTTCGGTGTCTAATAGATTCGTTGACACCCGATATAGGCCATGAACCCGCTGTGAGGGTACCAAAATCTTTGGAAAGGAACCACATCAGATAGTGAGTCAATAATAACATCATCTGAATGACAGAAATAGCAGATTGTTCTGAAGGAATTTATTTTCAACTAGATTAATACAATAGGTATTATTTTCAATAAGTCAGTTGAAGATAAAAATGAGTAGGTGGTACAATGAGGTATGAAGTTTAAGAGCGAACCTTTGTTCTTTTTCAATAAGTACAAAATGAAACCAGTACTGATTTCAACAAGGGAAATGGAAAATACGCCTCATTTTCTTTGATAATTCCGCTTTCAATAAAAACAATGTATAAAAATTACATCTCCGTCATGCCACTTTTATTGGATTCGAAACTTCCCAATTTGTGATAAAACGCAGGGAAGCCAGGAGAGATGCTCGTCTTGACGCTTCATTGGTCGCGTCGGGGTTCTAATTCGCTGGAAATTGCCGACCATCGAGCGCCGTCGTTGTGAATCATATCAGATTGAGGAATGCGGTGCGCGCACAGTCAAAACACTACCTAAAGAGTACAAATTGCATTTATAGCTTGTTTATGTGCCTTGATCATTTCGAATGGAGTGAATAAAACGAGTTTGTGATGAGGTTTTGTGCGGGGGAGAATTCATAAGAAGATATAGTGTGTTGTGAAAATGTTTGAATAAAATTTTCAAAACATTTTCCAGACATAAATACTGGACGTGGACCATATTACCTGAAGAATATGAAAAAATTATTTCCTGTTTAGATAAATTGCTTGGTTGCAAAGATTTTCTCGTATTCTATTATATACGTATGATTGGTAGCTGTCGAGTATTTTGTATTTCATAGGTGGTATGAATGAAGTGTTAGCAATGAATAATAAAGAAGAAGCAGAGCCATAGGTTGGGGATAAATGATTGTTTCTTGGTTCTCCGTTGTAATGGCTGTGCATAACATGTATTGCAATGTGAAACTAAGAAACGAGTTCTTATTTATTACGAAGAATCTACCCTAATAAATAATACTTTCATCATTATATCAGAGTGCACGTCTTTCAAAAAAAAAAAACCAGCGGCATCCCTTACATTAATATTTGTACAGTCAAAATGTGCATTGTTTGAAAAATAGTCCTTAAATTTTCAGTAAGACTATCATTGTGCATTGCAAAGCAGAAATTCAGTCGCTTGTATCTTCAGAAGCACACCACGGATAGAGGGTTACCACAACACATCACGCTTTTGATAGTTCTATAATGGTCTAGGATATTCCGAG
The DNA here is from genome assembly GCA_015342065.1 of Leptinotarsa undecemlineata. Classification (NCBI taxonomy): domain Eukaryota; kingdom Metazoa; phylum Arthropoda; class Insecta; order Coleoptera; family Chrysomelidae; genus Leptinotarsa; species Leptinotarsa undecemlineata. The sequence continues at coordinate 2,329 of WOGP01009758.1, read as the reverse complement.
ATATTCTTGAACATCCCAGATCATTCCTGAACATTCCAACGCATTCCTGAATATTCACTGTTCTGGAATATTGTGGAATACTCCCGAATACTTTCTTTCCAATGTTCTGAAATTTTAAGGAATCTTCTAGAGGCAGAAACTTCCAGCTCGTATATATGCAAAATTATGCACTTCAGTTGAGGATCGAAATCTTCTACACGTTAGAGGGATAGAGAACTGCTACACCATATAACTCCATCCATCGAGTCACACTGGATTTATCCTTAACGTTCCAAACTTTTCCAAAACCATCTAAAACAATGCAGAATGTTCCGGGGTGTTCTGGAACGGTGTTTTTGTTTTTCAGGTAAAAATGTTTCGATTTCCGGCCAGGAGACCAGTTAATGAATTTCTCCCAGCTGTATCCTTGGCTTTGGCCAAGAGCGTGGCCTATAGTGGTTTACCACGCTTATGGTGTGTCTCCTCCTTGGTCAGCTTGGTAGCATTTTCCATGTGCGATATAAAATGTCTGCCTGGCGGAGTTGAGGCTTCGATAGCTGCCAGGCGTTTTGATACTACCGATTCCTCCTCAGGGATACGCCCCTGTAACTCATGATGGTACTTTTTGGGATGAGCCCTTTTTTCATGGAGTCTGACTTCCCGTAAGTCTCGTAAAATTTTCCGCAGTGGATGCATTGCTGCCTATCTCGGATTCCACAAATTTGCTTATGACTCAACAACGCACGCTGGGATCCACTAGCCTGTCCACACTTGTTACACTGGTGTGAATCCAGCGTTATATGAAGTGGACCCTAGAAGCCGGATTGAGGCACGGTCACAGTTTTCATATTTGTTTGTCCGCTTCCTGACGAATCTGGGCCGGAACCTGGTGTTGTTCTGCTCCCAGAGCTGCGGGGGAGCTTCCCGCCTAGGGAAGCTCCCCCGCTAGGTGGAAGCTGGTCCGGAGTGGTCAGTGTCATCGTGACAGGCTTCGTGTTCTGCTGTTTTGAAGGCTCCGGAGCTGCCTGTTTATTTTCTCCAGTCTTATTCAAAACGTAGTTTTCATAATTGGAAGCCTCGAGGCGACCTGTTATTCCCTGCACTGCCTAGTGAAACTCACCTGAGTTCAGGGGATGTATATATGCTTAGGAGTACACCCTCCGTCAAGAGCTAAGCAGTTGTTACACTTCGGCCTGTACTGAAGATTTCACACAAAAAATCCTTATGGGAATGAAAACAATAATATAATTTTTAGGTTATTACTGCTGGAAATCTTCGTTGAACTGCACTGCAGACTCAAATTGGAGCTTACCTTCAATGCAGCTGACTGATGGCACTGTTAACACTACACTGGTACAGACCGGATGAACTAAAAGTTCATCTAAAACTCTAAACAGTAACTCTAAAATTTGAATTCTCCGGGGACGATCTTCACAATCAGGCCGCTTGAATTTCTTCACGTCGACATTCAGGCACTATGATAGAAGATATAGGCATATATGTTCTGCTTCCCATCCCAAATCGAGTCGCTCCCAAATAATCCTTACGTTCATTGTTAGGTGGTAACCAAATTGTGAATTTTGTCATTTCAGATCCATGCGTTTTTGATCATGACAGGATGTTTTTCAGTAATGATGTATACACCGAGAACAACAGGGGGCCAAAGATTGTATCTTGTGGAACTCCGCAGGATAGATATAGTGGTTGCGAATTTGGTTGTTCAATTTTTACTGCCTGAATTCTCTTACACAGATAATTGCTCAGTAAAAGTCTTGCATCATCATTCAATACAATACGGTTCAGAATTGCCAATAAAACACAATGTCCAGAAGAACAAGAGCGGTCAGTTCTTCAGTATTCTGCAAAGTGAATATATTTTCTGTGACTTTGGGGTGATGCAGCCACGATTTTTTCTGAAAACAGATTGAGTTTTGGGCAAAATCGAATATTTATCTAGGTGATTAAATAACTGATTTTCAATAACTTTCTGTAGTATCTTTGATAATACACTTAGGGTACTTATTGGGTGAAGTACTTCGTGAAAAATACTTTGAATTTCGCAGTAACTTATCGTGGTAAACTGAGAAGTTTGCCCTATCTACACCTGAATATTACTGGAGATTCATCCCAATACCAAACCGTTACTTTTAACACCTCGACACATGTTTCGATCACCAAGTGGTCATCTTCAAGAGGATGATCAAACTAAATATACATACAATATTGTCCTTATATTATTATGTTTAAACATATATTATTATGTTGAAACAGTTCCTGAAATTAAATATCTTAAAAACAAGCTAGATGCAATACAAATCATTGCAGAAGTAACAAGGACCTCGGATAATTT
>WOGP01009757.1:0-10595 GCA_015342065.1 Leptinotarsa undecemlineata | reverse complement strand
TAGTTACTTGAAAATGGCATAATAAGCCGAAACCGGTCGTAACGAATAAATAAACACAGTAGAAACTAGATAAAAGTATTTTCTTTATTCTATATTCCAAATGTTGACTTTCGTTTATATGTTTCATAGTTTTCGCTCATAAGCCAACAATAATCCCCTATCATTACTACATTGCTCCATTGTCAGTATGTCTCAGAGAAATCCTTCCCCTTGTTCGTCACTGACAGCACCCAAATTTTCTGGGAAAAAATGCAAATGGAAGTGCAAGAATTGGATTTTGAGAGACATGCGACATCCCTTTCTGCAGTAGTTTTCAAATAGTTCTTCGAATATTTCGTGATTTTTTACTTTCCTTATTTCCTACAAACTCCGACACACATATACAAACAAACTCAACACATATACCTTCCTTGAGCATTGCATCACTTAATTTTGAAAAATCTTGTTTGAGATATTTAAAAGCATCACCTTCTTTGTCTAATGCTTTTACAAAATTTTTCAATAACCCCAGTTTAATGTGAAATGGAGGAAACAAAACGTTTTTGGGATTAACAAAAGGTATATCCTTCACGTTAGCTTGACTTGGAATATTTTTATCTTTTGGAGGCCATTCTTTTACTTGATACTGGTTCTGTGTTGCCATACTGTTCCAAAGGCAAAGAAATGAGCATATTTGCAGGGCCGTCGCCATAGGGTGTGATGGGGGAGGGGAGAGCCTTCCCTCCTACTGTTTTCGGCCATGAAGATAGAAAAAAATAGTAGTAAAAAAATTAAAAAAAATAAAAAAAAACAAAATGAAAGAAAAGAAAAGGAGAGGTAATAAGAAAAGGGAAAGAACCAGGAACAGGTTGGTAATTCCCAACATTAACTTGAAGAGAATTCTGAGTTGTTTGAAATCCTCAAAAAAATTTAATTTCTCCCAAGTAAGAAAACAGTCCTCAACAGTCCACAAATTTTGAAGTGACAATTTTACAAAATTCCTAACTTTTCGCTGTTTTTTTGACTTGGAAGAGTTGGGAAGTTTCGGGCCGTGAAGATGGAAAAAATAATACTGAAAAACAATAAGTGCAATATTATTCATTTGTATTGAATATTCCCATACGTGGAGGATATGGTGGAAGACCAAGGACCTTGGTCAAAAGAGGAATGATTCCTATTATTATTTTTATAATTACCAAAATTTATTTTTGTTTGAGCATACCCTAACGGGCATAAGTATTTAGCCAATCTTTGGACAGCTAAGTAAGAAAATTAATATATTATAGTAACTAATCCATCGGCTTTCATTTCTTCGAAAGTTGGGAAATTTTGCTGGTGAAGTACTTTGGATATTTTCATACTGTTGCGTACGTCGAATTTAAATATGTAATACTGCGTTAAGAGAAGTCAACTTATTTTATTCACAAAGATAAGATGTCATCTTTGTAATAGTATAATACTATTAGTATTCGCTTGTTTGCTCACATCGCTTTTCTAATACTTACTCAACACGACTCGAGTTGAACCAGTATTGATTATCCGATTGTCAACCTGCTACTTTGATGGCGGTTCAGTATTTCTGGTATTTTCTGGAAACTTCGAGTATCAGAAGTTCAAGAAGCGGCGTTACAAGTCTTACATATAGCGGAAGCACATTCGAATACTGGGCAGAGCCACTGTGTTGACAGATTTTAAACAATTTCCTCAATTTTGGTGAATAGCAGTCGTGTTCATTAAATTTTTGTGAAAAAAATCATATCTCAAAAATCTTACGTGTTAGGAAATTTTTACTGTCATTTTCGGATTTCGGGACCAAAAATAAACAAAGAATTGCCTGTGGCATTACAGTCGTGAAATGGCTGTAAACAAACTAGTTTTATTATTCATTCAAACGAATGTTTCTGAACTACAAACAAACTACAAACTGGTAACAGTATTATTTTTTCTGATAACACATGATCACGCTTTGTTAAAAAATATCTTTCAATTCACTTACTTTTTCTTGGCCTATTGGAACAAATGCCTCTCACTATCTGCAGGCTGTACTGTGGTTGCAAACATTTGGGTATTCTTGAATTCAATGGAGAATTACTATCCACACAAAAATTTTTTGCTGAGGTACTATTTGCTCCTACCACTCCAATACAGGTTCTGTTGTTACAATGAAAAAACTTTTTGGGAACGTAGTCTGAAATGAAAAAATTATATTGAACTGTGTATAACTACTCTTACTGCACATCTTGAATAATTCAATATTTAAGCTTGTCAGTAGTTATACCTCAAGAACTGTGATAATCACGAGATAATTTCTACTATCTTTTGGAAGCTACATCTGTTAAATTAGTTGTCATTATTTCAGTCTGTTTTGCCAAATTACTATGCAAATAATAAAATTGTTTTATCAGGATGTTTGGGCAATATAGGCAATTTTACGGTCGCTATAGTCGTCCTACCAAGAAGACTATTCACAATGTGGTGGATATATTTGAGTCCACCGGCTCAGTAAACGATCGAAGAACATGTGTACGTCCACGGTACACAATATCTGCAGATAACATCGCAGATGTATGTGAGAGTGTGCAGGAGAATCTCAGTCAGTCGATTTCCTGGTATGTGAATAAACATAATTGTCAAATTTGGAACGTTACCAATCCACATGAGGCCCAATAGCCCCCAAAGCATCAATAAAGTCATTATTTGGTGTAGATTTCGGCAAACGACGTCATCGGTCCATATTTCTTTGAGAACGACGTTAGCCAGGTCATCACTGTCTACGGCGAGCACTTGAGGTCGATGATTACCTTCTTTCGGCCTGAATTGGAATATCTAGACACCAACGACATATGGTTCCAACACGACGACGTTACGTGCCACACAGTTTATACCACATTGGATATTTTGCACGTGATTTGAGGGCAAGGATATCTCACGTGGCGGTGATGTGAACTGGCTACAGAGATTGTGCATTTCGACCCCGTCAGACTTTTTCTTGGTTTTTTCTCAAGTCGTAGGTGTATGCGAATAGGTCACAAACAATAGCGGCCCTCAGAGCCAACATAACCCAGGCCATTGCTCAAATTAAGTATGAATTATGCGCCAGAGTCATGGAAAAATTAATGTTAATGTTAATAGTTAAACGATCTTTATTACAGTTAAAGTGATAATGTATCATCGTGAGATATAGATGCCATCTATATTTATGAATGCGTAAGACGTGTTTCTCCGTATTGGTGAGTCCTAGGAAGCTGAAATTTACTATTTGGGTGCTTCTTGGGTTGTAGATGCACACAAAGGAAATACTTCCGAACTTTTCAACTCAAGCGCCCCCGTGGGGGCGTTTGAGCAGCATATGTTCGTAAAATAATTTTTTGCTGCGAACTGGTTCATTTCGGGCAAAAAACCCAAGAGTTTGTTTAGAATGAAACAGGCTATCGGAGATGAATTTTCAAATGGTAAACAAATAATAAAAAAGGTACATTGGAAATAAATTTTAGGGGTTGTGTTTTCTACCCCTCACAACCATGGAGTAAACCAAATAAATTACTGGCTAAGTCTCTTTCTGGTAGTACAAAACGTCAGGTTAATTTCAATATTGTAACTTTTTCAGTGCTTGTGAAAAAAATTGTTATACAAATTTTATGTACCCCCTTTAAGAGGATGTACCTTAACAAGGGATGCTCCTTTGAAGTTTCTTTATATGAAAGATCTCATATTTTTTTTCGATGAGGAATCACCTCCTTGAATGTTCAACACTTATTGAGTTACACCCTAGTTAGAAATATGTTGAAATGACTAGATTTCTGGCTCAGTAATACGTGCATTCCAAGTTTCTAAATGGATGAAAATATAATGTCAATGATTTTTTTATATCATTCACATTCACATCATAATGCCATTTTGAAAAAAGGATTTCACCTATGTGGACAACATTTCTTACTAAACATATTTTTTCACCACAAGTAGTGAAGGAAGAACAGAGTATTGGAATTGCGATTTCAACATTATATGTCTCTTTGGTTGATTTAATTCAATTCCATGCGAAATTGATTACAGTAGATACATTGTAAATTCATTTGTGAATATGTAAGTTATCTTTGAATTGTCTCAATATCGACAGGTGCTAGTAGACAATTTATTCTTGAAGTGTTGCTTGATAGTGTAGGTTAGGTCAGGTTAGGTCCGAAGTGAGTGGGTCTATTCGACCCTCCACCGCAACACGCAAGGGTTTATTGTGGCTCATACCTATTCTCACTAGGCCAAACAAATTCAGCTTCTTAACGAAGCCGATAAGTTTATATGGTGAGTGGTCTATCAGGTCAAATGGTAAGAGTACGGCTCTGCCAAACTCTAAAGACCTGATTCGGTCCCCAGCTGGGCAGGCACACAGTATATGTTCTGTTAAAGAGGTTGTTGGATAGTCAAGTTGCAAGATTCTCACCTTGATACCTACGACAACCTTCCCATATGAGGGTTTTTGCACGTCAGCTACACCTGGAGATGTCTTAAATTCAGCCGTGCAGGAATTTTTCGCCACTGGTTGAGGTGAAACCTCACTTGAGCGCAAACGTTTGCTAACCTGCCCATTAGGTGTTAGTTCCCCCACCTGAGACAGATTCTGGGTACGCCGCAGCTTTTGCTCACAAGTAGGTCAATTGGAGTGGTAAACTCGACATCTATCGCCTCTGTAGACTCGCTCCTGAACTAAATTTACAATGAGGTCCGTTGGAGTCGTAAACTCGACACACATCTCCTCTGTAGACTCGCTCCTGAATTAAATTCACAGGGAGGTCCGCTGGAGTCGTAAACTCGAAATCCATCTCCTCTGTAGACTCGCTCCTGAACTAAATATACAGGAAGGTCAGTTGGAGTTGTAAACTCGACATCCATTTCCTTTGGGGACTCGCTCCTGAATTAAAGTTACAGGGAGGTCAGTTGGAGTCGTAAATTTGACACCCATCTCCTCTGTCGACTCGCTCCTAAACTAAATTTACAGGGAGGTCCGTTGGAGTCGTAAACTCGGCATCCATCTTCTATGGAGACTCGCTCCTGAATTAAATTTACAGGGATGTCAGTTGGAGTCGTAAACTCGACATCCATCTCCTCTGTAGACTCGCTCCTGAACTAAATTCACAGTGAGATCCGTTGGAGCCGTAAACTCGACATCCATCTCCTCTGTAGACTCGCTCCTGAAATAAATTCATAGGGAGGCCAGTTGAAGTCGTAAACTTGACATCTATCTCCTCTATATACTCACTCTTGAACTAAATTTACAGGGAGGTCAGTTGGAGTCGTTAACTCGACATCCATTTCCTCTGTTGACTCACTTCAGGATTAGATTTACAGGGATGTCAGTTGGAGTCGTAAACTCGACATCCATCTCCTCTGTAGACTTGCTCCTGAACTAGATTTACAGAGAGGTCCGTTGGAGTCGTATACCCGACATCTATCTCCTCTATAGACTTGCTCTTGAACTAAATTTACAGGGAGGGCAGTTGGAGTCGTAAACTCGACATCTATCTCCTCTATTAACTCGCTTCTGGATTAGATTTACAGGGATGTCAGTTGGAGTCGTAAACTCGACATCCATCTTCTCTGTAGACTCGCTCCTGAACTAAATTCACAGGGAGGTCAGTTGGAGTCGTAAACTCGACATCCATCTTCTCTGTAGACTCGTTTCTGAACTAAATTTACAGAGAGGTCAGTTGGAGTCGCCGAAAACAGCTTGCACAGCTTGTTCAGGCAGTGGAAGATGAACAAGGACAGCCAACCCGTCAGCTCTACAGGGGAGACAAGAGGTAATACGAGAGTGAGGTTCATAAAACACATGTATTTTCTAGACTCTACGAAAACAGGAAATACTATAAGATAGCTTCCTCGAGTGTACTTTTCCGGGGCAGTAATCACTATAATCTGTCACTGGGGAAGAGTTCAGAAGTGAAAGACCATCAAAAAAGAAATAATTGATGAATGGTGAAGAAAGTGACAGGCTCCAACAAAATTCATGTATTGATTTTTTTGTAGTTATATTCATGTTTAATCTCCTTGAAGCATTCGATACAAAACCTATTTCTGAAACAGATATTTTCAAAGCCCACATAATTTTCTCTTAGTATTTCCCATAATGAGCTTCCTCTATCAGTACCTACCAAGACAAATAAATTGATATGAAATATAAGTTTTGTAATGATTTTACGCACAATAGTCGATTACAGAATGTTACTACTCGCTAACAATTAACAATTCGCTAGTCTCTTTGCGTAAAACTGATTTTTATGAAACACTGTGATGGCTTGTGGCACAAACTGATGAAGAAATTTTTAATTTTGTGTTGTACCAATATAATGCCATCTGAATAATGTATATGCCATAACCTGTATCTGATGGTAATTGATGACAGCCTTGATAAGCTGTTGAAAAACAATTGCCAATTATGCCAATCAATCTAGTAGACCAATCAGTGTACGCCTTAGGAAATAATATGCTATTACATTTTAAGCTTCAAATTATGTTTTTGCGAATAACTTTCTGTGAGCTTTTATTCAATTTTATCTATACTTCTTGTCCAACTGAACGAAGTTCGACACACACATGCGAATGCGACCATATTCAATCCAATCAGGTGGACATTACAAAATAGCCATATGGGTGATCTCTATTATATGGGTATCAAATGATACAACTTGTTGAGCAGAATACAATAAGCCAAGTAGCAAATTACATGGTACCGGCTATCAGGAAACGTGCCTTATCTACAGGATACCGAGACTTTCCACAACATTGAAACTCATTACGTTTCAAATCTCATAATAATTGTCTTGATGAAAATACATTATTCATACTGCTTTCAGAAAGAATAAAGGTTTTCCCGAGTTCTATCGATTTCTAATACATAATTGGCGCAGTCGGTAGGATCCTCGTGTTCATTAAAAACATCGTTTGCATCATGTCGTATATCATTTCTCGTGACTTTGAAGTGACTTTGAAGAAAGAATCGGGAAAAGAAACACGAGACTACAAGGGTCAGTTACCAAAATGTAAATGTCAAATTCTTTTTCAACTTTCCAAAACCCTGTTTTTAAGGAATTTGGAGATGCTAGAGTAGTGACGTTGATTCCAACTGAATATTGGATATTGACATTAGGTTTACTTGCAAAAATAGCTGATTATATTGAATATATACCAAATTGAAATGTTCAGCACACGCCCCTATTGTAAGGCCCAAATTCCTTGAATTCATCATATATGTTTATTCTATTATCCAAAGTCACACGATATCCTTCCACAAATACCCATATTTGGGCCGGAACCAGGAAGATATTCAGCTGGAAAAAGAAAACTACCCGGAATTAGAAAACACATTACCGCCCAGAAAATTTCGCGCCACAAAATACATGTACACTTCACCTTTTTGAAGGAAATGCCTTGGAGAAATGCCGTATTTTGGAAATCAATGTGCAAGATCCCATCGTGAAACATGTAATACAAGATCGAGTAATAATAATCCCTCTTAAGGAAGAATGTCTGCATTCCAAATGTAAAACAGATCAATATCTGGAAAACAATTATTCAGTTCCGATCAGAATTCCACAATCATGCGAAATCCAGATCAATGATACAAATCCGTAAAGGACATTCACGTTCATCAAGGAAAACCCATCAAATTGGAAATAACGGAATTAAAAACTCCAAAAGTCTACGATACTTCAAATTTTACTAGGACTGCGCCAAATCGAGAGAACAGCCAGCCAACTGAGTATCTGTATCTGTAGAGTAGGGAGGGTGATTGTAGACCCACAGCACTTAGGCATTGTACATCCTCCCGAGGAGTTGTCCTCCTAGGTCATCGTCCATCCTGTCCTTTCCAGGAAGATGGACAGGTCTCTGGGAGACATCTCCTTTATATCGGCAGGTGTAGGCCAAAACTCACCAAACACACACTCGCTTATTGACGATAACTCCGGGTACTCCGCACAGTCTCATCTTCCTGTACACACATCCTGCATGAAGGTGTGTCCACTAGCCCCATATTAAGGAGGTGTTTCCTTAGTTGATAGTGGCCAGTCAGAAATCCTACTGTTAAGCGTGGATTTTTCCTGATCATCGCCAGATATTTCTTCGGTGCCAGCTTCCCAAGGTCGCCCAAGGTGATCCTGACAAGATTGCATCCTTTGATTCCATCCCAAATTGAACATGTAACATTTGGCTAGTTTCCCCAGTTGTCGAAGATATCAGGTCGTCTACCGAAGCTTTGGCTAAATCTTGGTGGCACTCTAGTACTAGTCCTGAGGTAACACGTTGCCTGTTCAAGGCTAATAGGACTTGTCTACTATCAGTGCAGATTGTTATGTTTTTGTCAGAAATTCCTTTGCTGGTTATTTCTTTTTTGACGATTGAGATACCAGCCAATTCTGTATGAACCACGCCGGTATTTTTTCCCATTCCACACTTAACCCTTATGCCTAGTGATCTGGAGTACACTCCACATCCTCAGCCTCCTTTGGTTTTTGAGCCGTCTGTATATATGCGTATTGCATTCGTAGCATCTGACTCTGTGTTCTGTTTTATTTGGGTTTTGTAGGGTTTATTAAACACAAACCTGAGTTCAACTGCATCACTGGTTGCCTGCAGCAGAGATTGCGCAGTAAGCGCTTCCCACCATAGGCTCAGCCTCAATTGACCCATTCCAGCTTCGAGGTTTACACCAGCCGTGAGCAATGGTAACATGGCCATTAACACAACCTCCTTAACGTACAGGTCCAGAGGGTTCAGACCCTTAATCAATTCCATTGCCGCGGTTGGTGTTGTTCTCATGACTCCTGTGATGTTTAAATAAGCCAGTTGCTGTATTTCATATATTTTTTTGGATGACCGTTGCTTGTAGAACTGTTGGTCCCCATGCAATGGCTCCGTACGTTAACACATATCTATCCAGGTAACCACACGGGGTGAAAAACCCCATGTGCGTCCCACTGTCCTCCGACATTGCTCATAAGCCACATATGCCCTTTTTGCTCTATTCTGTAGGTGAAAGTTCCATGTTAGCTTCCTGTCGAGGTTAGTACTAAGAAATTTCACCTCTTCAGAGAAGTTTAATTTGCTTTTGAAGATTTCGCGAAGTTTTAAGCTCGATAAACTTCTTTTCCTGGTGAAAAGGACCATCTCAGTTTTCGTGGGATTGATCGACAGTGAGTGTCCTTAACACCATATTTCTATTAATTTGAGCCCATCCTGCGCCCTATCGCACAATGTGGGAGGACCAGTCCTCCCACTGTGATGTCTTCTACATTGATACTTATTGCTCTACTAGAGAGCATCTTGAGTATCCATTCTCCTACTACCAGAGGAACATTCTTGGAGTGTAGTTGCTGGGTAATTGTTGGAAAGGTTGTTTTATCAAACGCTCCCTCGATATCGATGAAAGAACCCTACTGAGTCCTACAACATCTATTTTTGGAACTTATTAATACAGTTAATTGTAACCGCGACACGGTTTTGTAAAACCCTTTATAGTGAAAATCATACAAGAAACCAGTATTAATGTGTTTAATTATGGATTTCCATCAAGTATCCGTTGTTTCAATCATTTTAAGTCGCAAGAGAGTAAGCCATGAGAAGTCCGCACTTCAGAACATGTTCTCAAACGTCAAATTTAATTATTGAACTGTCATTTCGTTTCGAAAATATAGTTCCTAACAGAAAACAAGAATAAAAACAAACTTTTTGAATGATATTTTAGGTTGCTTTTTCTTACGAAGTTTCACATCATTTTTGTCATGAGTCATAGAAAAATATAGTATTCTACTCGCCAAAAATTAACTTTTTCAGATTGCATTTTTAAATACTCATCTGTTTATCTCACATCGTTAAAAGTGTTTGACTAACATTTATCAATAAATTAAATACCTACTGATCTGCAGGTTGTAAAATATTAATGAAGTTGTTGAGAGCCGTCGAATTCAGGTCATACCTAAGTACTCAAAAATGCGGTTAAATTGAAATATCGACGGTATAAACTACTAGTGTTCAAAATCGATTATACACTGATGTATAATTTATAGTATTTTGATTTATTTCCCACGTCCTCTTTATAGATTCTGCCAATGATTATTCATCTATCCATTTTATAGATATAACTTCCGGAGAATGCCACGAATTCGAAATTAATGTATGCAGTGTTTTTATATTACGGAATATTCTCTGGGAATTAAGTAACATTTGATTTTTTGATAATTAGCCAATCCAACGAGGTAGAATAAACGGAAACTATGATAAAATGTTATATAAATTAATGAACCTAGCGAAATTTGACATTTGCCCCATATTTATGGTTTGTGATTTATGTACTCCCATATTCAAAAAGTTATTTCTCCTACTCAGCATGGTTTCGTACAACAAAGATCATGTATGACAAATCTTGCATGTTTAAATAAATATCTCTGTATGTACCTGGACAAGCAAAAACAAGCCGATGCTGTTTATTTAGACTTTCAAAAAGCCTTCGATCAAATATACCATTATGTTGTATTGAAGGGGTTATATTTTTTAGGAGTGATTAATTTTTGGGAAAGAAAGTTTTTGGCTTTCTACTACTCCATCTTGATACAAAAAAAGAGGAT
>WOGP01009756.1:506-10596 GCA_015342065.1 Leptinotarsa undecemlineata | reverse complement strand
ATTTTTAGAAATAAAATACGTCTGACAGTGATAATTTAGAAAATGGAAGTCAGTAGCCTCCTGCAAAGAAAGCAAAAACACAGTACAAGATACTAGCAAGTCATCAGTTAGTTGATTAAATTTTTATATTTTACAATTAATGTGCATTTATCTGTGCATTGAGGCCGAATATATTTGTTCCGTCTGAAGGGTCAGTAGATCCAAATTCTTGTTTCTTGGTAGATTGAAATATACACAATTTTCTTAGCATATAATATTTTTGAAATAATTATCAATTTTTTTATAATTGCTTCTTTCAGAAAACATTCAGTGTGCGCGATAATGAGTATGAAAGATAATGGAAAAATATTTGTATGTGATCTGTTATTGATAAAAAAATTATGAAATACGATTTTATGTAGTATACACTAATAATATTATCAGTTGGAACACAATGAGTAGGTACTTTGATATGACTGGAATATATGATGATTTGTTGAATAAGAAAAAAGTTTCAAATTGAATGGGGTTCTTGGAAAAAAATCTTCTTGCATTCCTACTTCCCCATCTTCATACAAATGGAAACTCTGAAAAAAGGTTCAACTCAAAATCTTTATGAATTTATGTAGATCATGTATAGAACTTTCGGATACAACATAAAATATAAAGCTCTGCTGAAATAGCAACACAATATAATATATTTTGTAACTTTCCTGTAGATAATATCTCTTCAACTTGGCAACAAATAGTTGAAATACAAACTGAATAGGCAAAAGTGATGTTCGTATGATTTAATGTTCATAGGAAGGTTGTTGTGTAATTGAATGTTCTGTGAAAGTAGTTGTTTATGAATCGAAAACTAGAATTTGAAACTTGAGATAAAGCGATAGAGCTTTATTTTGAGATGAGATGTATCATTGGATAGTTTGCATTGCAGCAACGCCCATTCTGAAGGTAGAACATTGATTATTTGAATAGTTCAAAAAATAATTTTTAAATTTAGTCAGTTTTATGCTATGCACTAAATTTTCATCCATCAAGAAATACTTTACCAAAGTATCAGCTCTTTGAAATAGGTAAAAAAAATATATTTTTCAAATTCAATAACGTCAAGATCACACGTACTTCTAATGCAGGGGTTGAAAAAGATGTAGTTTCCATTATTCACGACCATGAAAAACACCCTTGAAATGGTGAAGTTCATTTTATACGTTGCTGAGTTAAATTGCAGCAAATAATAAAAACTTGGAAGTTGGAATTTCGTTCAGGACTAATATGGTGTTGAATTGAAAATCAATTCGCGGCTCAAGGCATACGATTTTGAATACGAGTTTATGTCTCTGCCAATGACAGATTTTCGTATCTTTTTCTACTTTTCAATGTGCCCACTTACCAAAGAATATTCAACCAACGAACATGAAAATTCAAATTCGACATAAGCAGACACAATTACTTTTGAAAAGAAGTACGTAACCTTGTTAAAAGTCTATTAAGTTGGGTTGTCGAATAGTGATTCAATAATGTTAAGTGAAGGTAATGAATTTGGAAAAAAACGAGCAATAAAATAAGTACAATTCCAAATAAATCTAATGAGGTACTTCTATATAATTTCCAGATGATAGAAAAGTTTTTCGCAAATATCGATATTATTTTTTCATTGTGTTATAAAATTGAAAGTGACACTGAAGGAAACACCGCGATGCCATTTCCACTTAAGAATCTATTCCGTTTCATATAAAATATGATTTGTGATCGTTCCTTATTCGGAATATTTGATATCTCTTTGTCGTATTCGCAGTTGACATATGATTTGTGGCTTGAAATGTCGTTTCTGCCAGCTCTTGCCAGTAGCATTTATACGGACCTTCGCTTAGGCCATTGTGACATTAAGCAGTTTTTGTGCGCGGGGCTTGTTATTTGGATATGTTTGAATATATAGTGACGTTCGGCCCAGGAGGGATATTTGTCGGAATGATCGATTATGATATTCTGGTGGTTTGAACAGGGGCGTACCTACAGTTTTTTTATTTAGATAATAAAGGAAACATGGATTTTATATAACTATCTGAAATTTCACGACATTTTTCTTGATACATTCACTGAAGTTTTGAACTTTCGCGGCTGGAATTTGAACTAATAATGTTTCGCCCATAACAACGCTGAACATCTTCAGAGGTGTTCGACCACTCCTTGATGAGACCCTATGTATTGTGTCATTGATATTTATAAATAGAGAGTGATAGTGAGGACTATTTGGCATAGGCATTGGCAGGCTTGGTTAGGCATTGGCGGAGAGTTGGATACCATTGTTTGTCGATATGCCAACCTCCCCTGAACATGCCCATCGTAGTTATGAGTGAAACGTTCGGAGTCAATCTTTTCGGCTACCCAGCCCGGATATCCAAAGTTCAAATTTGTACAATCACTACTAATCTTTTGGCTATGTTTATGGAAAATATGTTGGAGAAAACAAATTTCAAGAACGTCAATCAAAAACACCATGAGATATTTCATATTGGGAAATTTATACGTAGTATATTCAGAAAATATCGGGTTTGCAAAGCCTGAGTGTCAAAATATTTTTTATTATTGTGTTATATATGCCCTTGGAATATGATGAAATTTTCTACTGTAATAATCGTTGACTTCGTTTGTGTGAGTCGCTAAGGTTAGATGTGTTTTAAGAGCTCGGTGATTCTGTTTGTTGAAACTAATGGCTCAAAAACAGGTTAACAGATATTGTGTACAAAATGAAATGAAGTGCAATACATTGCATGATATATTAGATTGGGTCTATGGTTAGTCTGCTATGAGTGAAACAAGACTTTACTATGATCGATTCCAAAATTGCCGTGAATACTTTGACGATGATGAACGCCCAGGACTCCTCAGTACATCAATAACCGATGAAAACATAGAAAATGTGAAAAAAATGATTATTAACGATTGTTACATCACAATTA
This sequence comes from Leptinotarsa undecemlineata, assembly GCA_015342065.1. Taxonomy (NCBI): domain Eukaryota; kingdom Metazoa; phylum Arthropoda; class Insecta; order Coleoptera; family Chrysomelidae; genus Leptinotarsa; species Leptinotarsa undecemlineata. Next base: position 7,654 of record WOGP01009756.1, on the reverse strand, counting down.
AAGAAGTCGCAGATGATTTGCATGAAGCAACAAAAAAAACCCCTCAGATATGGGAAAAAAATTAATTGCTTTTGTACCGCAAACCACGATAATTCTACGATTCACAATCCATTGCTTGTTTGTGAATTCATGGTTAAAAACAATACTGTAACGATACCCCACTTATATCTTCGCCAGATATGCCTGTGTGTGAGTTTCTTATATTCAAAAAAATTAAGCGATCCTTAAAGGGCTCTCATTTTATTTATAAGGACCGATGACTTAGAAGAAGCATCATTTGAAGAGCTGAAGACTATTTTATATGAGATAGTAATAATCATCATATGTTCAGATTGATTTGGCCCCCAAATGAATTTGGAGTTATTATAAAATCATTGTATTTGTAATATTCCTAAAATGATTATGATATTACCGTACATAATAATGATCCCCCCATTTATTGACGTGATTAAAAAATGTATTTAACTCCTTTGTTAAACATTTTTGCGAATGTTGGTTACCGATGGAAAATATAAAAAACTGATGAGCGATTTTTTTTGAGGTGACATAAAATTAACAAAAAGCTTCTTTATGATTTCAATGTAACTGTTATAGATGAAAAATTAATGTTATCAAAAATTGTGAAAACTATTATTTTTCCACAAATATAATAAACGATTGAATTTTTTGAAGAAATAAAAAGAGCTTCTTCATCTGCTCAATTAAAATTTTTCGAAAATTTCACAAATTGACGAATAAACTCAATTGATTCCTTCCTTCGGTAGTTTCCTACAATTTTTTTATGAAGATGTGAAAGCCTGAAAGCGTATTTTGTTCACAAAAAACAATGTCTTCTGAAAACATACCTCTTCATGTTAACTTTCAAAGTCGTATTCTTTATTTCTGATTTGGTTACTATACGCTAGTTCTATACTATAGGAGTAAACTTCTCAATATAAAGCAGTGAACAAATATATCATTGTAAATAGAACGTAGAAAATGTAATTGAAAAATTCAAAGAGATCAATATACAGGGGAATCATTTCTTTATGATATTTTATGATTATTTTTGAGAGGGAAGAAATTTTTTTGGCCTTCTTCTACTCCATCTTGATACAAAAAATGTGGGAATCTTCCATACACAGAAAGAAAGCACTCAATTTCAGGAATGTGTAGATCTTGCATGAGATCATCATGAAATTACTTTGTTTGTTTTTTCGTTTTTGGAAAATTCCCCATCGAAATGATCTTTTCTAAAAATTGATCCCTTTCAATTGATATTCGAAATATTACATAAAAAATGGTTTCACGATAACTTTAAAATAACCAGTTATAAAATCAGAGTTATCATATGATGGTCATAACTGTCTCAAAATTTGTGACATGTAATATATGAGATATGTGTTATATTTTCCACATAACCATAAATATAGTTAACTGAAGTTTCACTGAAATCACCTGAATAGTATTTCCATATAATTTTTTTCAACAAATGTTTGATGTGATTCTTCAAATGAAGATTCAATTAATTATGAATCGCTTGGAATATAAAGTATCATATATATTGAGTGAAGTTTACCAATATGCCTAAGTGAAAACGTTACCCAAATTTGTAAAGCCGTTTTTGAAATAAGCGTACACAAACACATAGAAAAACAGACAAAAATTATAAATAAAATTGTCAACAGTTTTTCTCAAATATCAGTAAATATCAATTTTAGTACATGTATTGAATTGATGACCATATCCAGGATACAGAATGGAGACTACTATGACTTAGGTAAAGTGTCATATTCATTCAAGTAAAGTTTCTTTTTTTATAAAAATGGTACATTCTGCTTAGCCAGGAAAAATTACAATTGGAAATATACGATGGTCTCCATCTATCACAATATCCGTTGTATGATTCAAAACTTCCTGAGTGATGCTTTTTGGTACATATCACAAAAGTATGCTAATCCATGGTCCTTTCAATCGGCGAGAGTAAGGGCACCGCAGTTCTTTACCTTGGAACATCGCGGGAGGATATTCCTTTTTATTCCTGTTGTCAAAAAGTTCAATAATTCATCAGTACTGTGCATTTTTTTCCATTCAGTTTTATGCATTAATGAATGATGAATAGTGAACAGAATGTTGACTTCAGTGAACGTTATAAATTTACGAAACCAAAACATGACAATATCCTAAAAGATCTATTCAACATCAAACTTGGCAGCTCAGTCACACTCGCAATACTTGAAATTTGTATATGGTGTTTCTACAGTAGAAACACTACTGATATCTAGCTTCACTACTACTTATCTAACTCAACAGATATTCATTCATTCTATGCCAAAGGTATTAGTTCTACCTTTCACTTCTCCAAAGTTTTTGAAAATATTGTTAAAATGTCAAGTACAAAATTGAACTAATATGCAATACCTGTATTTCAATTTTGATGAATGATGATAACGGTAACCAAATTGAAAGAAGTGTAGTGTTTGGAAGGGATTAGTTTTTCAACTCTGTTTAAATTGAAAGGGGTATGTTTAATTTTTGGGAGTGATCAATTTTTGGGAAGAAATTTTTTGGCTTTCTGAAGAAAGGAAGGAAGCAATTGAGTTAAAGTCTTCACGAATATGTGCAGTTCATGCTCTCCGGAAACAACGACTTTCACATGAACATTGAATTATTCGAAATAGAAAGTACCTACTTTCAAAACAACTACTTCCATATGAACACTGAATAATACGAAAGTCACTTTTCCCTATTCAGTTTTTGATCCAGTTGTTATAGAAATGAATTAGATATCATTCATATTAACGCTATGGAAATAATGGAAAGCTAACCTCTTCAATGGTGAACTTTGAAGTTTCCAAATAAGACGTTTGTTTTATCACTTTATCGATACCTTTCTGGATAACAGCACAAGATGAATAGATCAGTTAGTTCATAACATGAACACTATGTCACAGAGGACGATGACAGTGGTAGATGCATTCATACGATTATATCATTTTATCCTTTCTATAGGGATTGTAAAGATCTCATTGTTCAGGAACAATTAGTTGTTACAAAAAAAAGAACAGTTCGGCCTTGTACTTTATACATGAAATGTGGGAATGAAGACGGAAATTGAGTTCTGCATGAACTTTCTACAAAAATGTCATGCATAGAAGTTACTTTCAGATATAAATCGAAAGAAACAAGCCCTTGTGAATTGACTAATTTCACACGAACATTGAACCATTTTTGTTTGTATAAATTTGAGGTAGAAATCCAAAAAGTGTTTTTCCAATGGATAACCCATTTCTCATATCTACCTTCATCAGACTTCCTTTAATGAGTTTGGGAGTGTCTCTAAAAAATATTGTTTAATTTTATCGTATTTACCTAATGGGCAACAAGGAATATTATATTTCGTGTCCTAGCGCTATTGAAGGTGTTATTTAGTCTCTGTTATGGGATTTTCTTATAAAAGTTCACAAAACTCAAACGAGTGTTTAGTTATTTTTAACACCTTGACACGTGTTTCAATCACCAAGTGATAATCTTCAAAAGGAATATTAAACTAATTGTTATTTGGAGGAAAATTAAACAAACAGTTAGTTAGTTCAGTTGAAGATGATTACTTGGTGACTGAAACATGTGTCGAAGTGTTGAAAATAACGATTCCAGTAATATTACACAGTATATTACTGTGAATTAGCTCATTCAGGTGTATCCTAATTTCCACATTGGGCTTCCTCAGGCTTTCAGGAGAGTTTGTAATTTTTTACAATTAACCTCTTTCTATTTCTTTATTATATAGAAAGTGGAACACTTCCGAAAAACCTTGAAGTTCAATTCCAAAGAATATAAATCATCACTTCTTCTTCTTATTATTAATAAAACAAGTGATATTCTACAAGGTTTGCCAAATTAGGTGAATATTTTATGACGCTTAACTTTATTTTTTGAAGGTAAATAAGCCGGGTTCATAGATTTGATTACGGCTAAATTTAGCAATTCATTTTATGAAATTCATGTTCCAAAATGACTTGATGTAAGTAAAATATTTAAAATATTGTGAAACATAGTATAAAATGATGTAAATTTCTCAAATAAGATAACTAATATAACACTTGCGAACCTACCTTTGGTAGAAACTCATCACTTTAGTCATGACTATGATATATTCCATTGAAAAAACTAATGATTTATTCACTGAAAATGATGGATTGAAAAATTTGGGATAACGGCTCAATCAACGGTGATAATTGAATCATTTTCCTGTTGAGTTTGTTTTTGTGCTCTTTAAATTTCGAAAGATTTTCATAAAAATAATGGACAGGTGACAAAGAAAACAATGATATCAGCTACCTTTCTTAAAATACCTTTCGAATACATAAGGAGGCTTTATGGATATCCGGTTTATTCAGAACCAAGATTTAAAATTCCTGATATCTAATATCAGAGTGGGACACAGAGTTATAGATTTCCTCCGATATTCAAATGAAGCTCACCCTTGTTGAAGGGTTGCGAATATTCACAATCATATTTTCTCCAAGGGTGAACACCCTACCAAAATGGCTTTCGAGCCTTTGTGTGTACAGAGACTCAGATTTTTTAACAGGTTTTTCGTTTGTTTTAGGAGAAAGGGTTCAAGTTCTGCATAAATTAGTATTCTATTAAAGTAAAACTGTCTTTCAGTTATAGATAAATATCTGTTGATTGTTTTGACACATGAGCACTGCTTGAAATAGTTGTTAGAAGATGATTGACAATGTTTCCTGATGAATTTCATTAGTTCGGACTTCCATTGTCTAATATTATATAAAATAATTTGAAATTCCTAAAAGAACCAAAACAAATTGAAAATAAAAAAAATAGATGAAAATAACAATTATATTGAGCGAAAAATCCCTGAAATCAAATTATAGTGAAATAAAATACAAATAAAAATTAGAACATTGAAACAAAAAATAAAAAATTGAAAATAAAATTTCAAGCAAATTAACTTCACGACGTTTCGATTTTGAGCATCCACAATCGTCTTCGGGTGATGACTGGACCAATTTCTCCGAGAAATGACTATTTATGGGTCATTCGAGTACTTGCCATTATCTCCTTTTTCCACTTCACCAGATAAGCGGGAGGTGATGGTTTGGCGGGAATTGGCCATTTTTTGCTTGACTATTGGTTTGCATATGTTGCGTATTTCTATTCTAGCTTGGTTGAATACATTGTTGGACAACATGCATGCGGCTTATTTGAATTTCCTCCTAAACCAATGTTCCTTCCTCTGTATGATCTCAGCTTTAGGCCACAAGCCACATGATGTTATGTCGTATGTCCAAACACGCTCTGCTATTTCTGATTTCCCTTCGCTGTATGTATTTCTTATGCTCGGCAATGCGAACTTTCAATGGTATTTTAGTTTCACCAATATAGGATTTTTCGCAATCATAGGGTATCTGGTGAATGCGATTCTTGGAGACGCTGCCTGCGTTAGGCGGCCTGTTAAGCCCGATCTGTAACAGGTTCTGATGTTGTACTCGGACCCAATTCTTCTTATCCTTTATGATAATCTTCTGATATAGGGAAGTGCGAGCACTGATGGTTGTGACGGCTCTCTAGGCTTTCTAGGTGTCTTTTAGCCAAAATCTGTTCCACCATCGCTTGGGAGTAGCCATTTCGATGAAGATTATTTTTGATCATGAGACACCTTCTTGAGACTATTCTTTGTATAACAGAGCCCGAAAGCACGGTCTAAAAGAGTTTTGATGATCCCTTTTTTGAGCGATTATAGGTGGTTGGATTCGAGATTCAGATACTGTCTCGTGTGAGTGAGTTTTCAGTAAACAGATGTTTTCCACTTGGTGTCGGTCCTCTTCACCAATACGTCTTAGAATTGCAATTCGTTGTGGACTTCTTTCTCCATTGTGAAAGTGATGGAAGGTCTCACGCTAATGATGTGTTTCAGAAAGGCGTCTGGTTCAGTATTCCCATGGTTCCATATTATAAAGGTGTCCTCAACGTATCTACACCAGACTCGGGGTTCTTGTGGGCTTCTTCAGTGTCCAGAGTTTCAAACCACTCCATATATATGTTGGCTGTAACTGGTGGAACCGGCGATCTCATTGTTAGTCCCACATCTTATGTAAATAATTTGTCCACCAATTGGAAATGACAGTTTCGTACACAGCATCCTAGTAATTCCATAATTACTTCTATAGGTAAGTTCCTGTAGATCTAGAGGAACTGGAAGATAGAGCGAACGGCAATTGAGTAAAGAAATACTCATTTTTCTTAGTCAAATGAACTTCATTTTTAATACAAAAAGGTTTAGGTGGAATATAAATATTATATTCATTGAAATATAAATATCAAGTCAATAATCTGCTACGTTAGTAAACAATTACGTTCGCTGCAGTTTCTTTATGCTATTTAACTGGACTTGATAGAAACAGTTTTCATGTTGTAGCTGTGAATTGAAGCATTCATCCTGAAGCTATTATTTTCTATTTTCTAAAGTTTTCATCATTTGAAAAATCAGATTTGAATAACATATCGTGTTTATTCTCTTCTGTTGGTGAACTTATATCTTTGAAGGGGAGGTATAATGTCCTCCCTAGAAGTGATTTAGAACATCATCTACTACCGACTCAACGTATAGAATATTTCCTTGATATTACACCTTCTCAGTGCAGGACGTAACTAATCAAGACAGTCTGATTCTTGTACCGATAATTTTCAACTACAATGAAGCAGCAGAAATTCCATCTTGTGAACAATGTCTGAAGTGAAGAAAAAGCAATTCGTGTACTTGTTATTCTCCGGCAGGCATTTGCCAAATACTTATGTGTTGCAATGTATATAGGGATGAACGTATAAAATTTATTTTGAAAAAAATTATTTTCTTAGTACATATGTAACTATCTGTCTCCAACAAGGTTATCAAAATTATTTGATATATTTTGAAGTTGTCAATACGATTTCAACTACCAATGGAAATATGCCAAAAACAAATCCATAAACTTGGGTATTATTATATAAAGCAGCTGCTTTCAAAAATTATTTCCATGCTACTCTGCAACACCACAGACCATGCAGAGAAGAGGATCGAAATTCTAATGAAATGTTGTCTTTTACGTAGACCCTTCAAGCTCGTGACACCTATATTGCATTTATATATATATATATATATA
>WOGP01009755.1:0-10596 GCA_015342065.1 Leptinotarsa undecemlineata | reverse complement strand
ATCAACGTACAGTGTTCTATATGTCCATGTGGGAAGATGCAAATTCTTCCACAGAGTAGAAACAATTTTTAAGAAGGTAACATTTTAGTTTTTTTTTGAAATTCTGTAGTGGAAGCTGCCTTATTCTCTCCGGTATTTTATTGTAAAGCCCTAGGGGAGGGGAGTTGTTTTTTGATTTTGTAAGTCGAAAAGACTGTGTTTTCATGAGATTAGATGATCGGGTGTTATAGGTATGGGACTCTGACATTAGTGTAAAATTGGTTTTGTGTTTGTGAATATCAATCATAGAATAGTATATGAACAGACACGGTAATGGCATTATTCCATATTTAGCAAACAAGGGTTTGCAGTGATCATTAAAATGAATGAAGTGATCATTAAATGATATGAATAGTATACCAGCCAAATAATCCAAAATATATGAAAAATGAGGGATAGAACATTCTATGTTGTTTAACACTGAAATAAACTGAAATTAATTCTATATCTATTGTGAGTAATAACAGAGATCCTTAACTTTATTGAATACCTGAAATATGTTTACTTGTGATAATGTGGATACGCTAATTTGAAAACCGGTGAGTAAACTAGATCGATCTGATCATTTACCAGAATACATCCGCCACGCGTATGCTGATGAATTTCCAAGCAGGATTCCAAATAATTGAGTTTCTGACTTGCATAGTGTAAAATTTCCGTATCGTTTAGATTCGGGAACTTGTTGTTGCATCCCAAGGAATGGTTTTAAAACGTTGAATATTTATTTTCTAGTCTGAACGACCTTTCATGTACCGTTTTGAGAAATTTTGACCACATTGTCCCACATAAACACTGTTACACTCCGGACACTTAAGCTTATAAACTCCAGAGCATTGAAATGGAAATTAGATAACCTGACATGTTGTCTGAATGCCACTTCCACATTGTTTTTTCTGAAAAAATCCGCAAATCCGCAATTGTCTTTGTTCTTTTACCAAAATATGTAAGTTACGAATTTCCTGATTCTTTGATCTGAGGTATTATTCTGTATGTGAATTTGAGGCTTTGTTTTTAACTTCTGGATTGTTTCTACGTTGAAACCATTATTATGTCTTATCTGTGTAATTATTTTAATTTCCCTTTCTAGATTGTTATCTGCTAAAGGTAATCAGAATGCTCTGTGCAACATTGGATTGTAGGCTGCTAATTTGTGACTGTCCGGATGGAAATAATCACTTGGGATTGTAATGTCTGGTATAGCTTGGTTTTGTGAATACATTGAATTGAAATTTATTCTGATTATGTGTTTTGATTATGTGTAACTGGCTCATTTGTTGTAAAGTACCTTCGAAACAGGTGAGAATATCGTCTACATATCTTTACCAAAATGAATATGTTTTTTACCCAGGTTGGAATTTAATATAGATGTCTCCAAGGCTTTTGTAAATATGTCTGCTAGAAGTGGACTAAGGGGTGAGCCCATTGGAAAACCTGAATTCTGTTTATAAAATTTGTTGTTGAACTGTAAGTAACTCTGATTTAGGCCTACATTGAAAGCTGTTGAAATTTCACTTACAGTAGGTATATAAGGAATTAATTTCAGATTATTGTAGTTGTTTGAGAATGTCCTCGTAGAATGAAACTGCAGTAACGTTAGTTACAAATGAAGTGTTGAAAAAAAAACAGAAATTTTTTATTCTTCATTTTTCATGATAATCTTCTACCACGTAATAACTGCTACATCCATCAATTTATTTTGAAATATATTGAAAATACATGTTTTCAAATGCCATATTATGGTTTTTTTTTTCATATTTTCCAAAATTGTGTTGATTTTTTATATTTCAGAATTCTTTTGAGTAAGCTATGAATAGTTCAAAGTGAAAGGTGCTTGTTAAAAGGTCTAATGGTCTGAAATTGGACATTCTGAAACTTTCAAGATTGTTTGCATTGACAACTTTCATTTACAGTATTCACACAGTAAAAAAATATAAGTATTGGGGAAGTTATTTGGATTTGAAGGATCCTGCTAATGCCAATTTTTATATTGAAAGACAAATATTTCGAAAACTATACGGAATAGGTAGGATTATTTGAAATATGATGTAGAATTTAAATCTGTCAAGAAATATAAGTGGAATTAACGAGGCCCGAAACTACATCCAGTGTAACGAAAAATTCTTTGATTTAAAATAAGTTTAGTTGGATTGTTTCATATTGTTTCCATACTACTAATATTCACATTTTTCAGATTCACCCTGTATACAATTTCTATGTGCGCTACTTGTATTTCCTGCCAATTTGTAATCGAAAACAAAATGTAAACAAATGAAATATTCGATTGATGAAGAAAGCTAGGGGTTACTGTATTAAATTCAACATCCAAAGTCCCTATAATATATATTCTCGATTCATATGAACTTTTAGATGGCATTCAAGTTACAAGCAAGTTATGAGAATCAACCGAATCCCAAGTTGAAAATACCATTTAAAGTTCCAGATGTATTGTAAGTTGAGTCAGAGTATAACTTTTGAGTAATAACTTGGAGATATTCATTCTTATAGTTGTTGAACTTTCCTATGTATTGCATTTTAGAGGCAGAAGTCATTGAGTTATAAGTTTCGGGACCAGACTACATGGATATTTCCAACACGGAAATTAATATTTAATGAAACTATTCATTGCATTACAGTATAACAGTGAATTTTTTTATTCTTGGAATTTACACAAGAGAAATATGAAGGTAGAATTGGATACTCCGGCATGAAATAAAACTAATGAAAACAGTTTTCAGACGCTACAATTGGACGCCCATTTCGCTAACGAAATTAGCATATACAGGAGATGACTGAAACTAACCTATAACTTAGCCATCAACTTGGTTGTAAGGAATTGGTCTATGTAATTGAATCATGATGATGCTAATTCTACCAGTAGTTATTACGAGTAGTTCTGGTATGGTGAAAGTATTTTTAAAAGAAATGTGAAGGAATTCATCCCCCGGAACCAGTGATAACTGTTTTCAGGCTTTTTATTAGACTGATGATATGTGATACTCACTTGATCATTTATAGCTTCCAAAAACTCCTGCTCTCCTTCCTCATCTAGTATTCTCGAATCCGGAGGTCCTTCTATGATATCAGGATTTTGTCTTTGAGGGACGACGAGTGTGTCAAGTTCTATAGGATATCGTGGTAACATTTCAGAAGGCATGTTACTCCTAGAACCTACCATTTGCGAGCTGCTAGATGTGCCTAGTTCGGGAACTTTGTTGGATGGGTGCATCTGTGAAGAATTCAGTTCATAGAGATAACTATTCGAGAAGTGAATATATCAGATGAGTATCTCTTTTCAGTTTTCCACTAACAAAACCTGAACACGAGTTTCTTTATACAGGGTGTCAATTTGTCAATTTGAAAACTTCTCACCCATGTGTTCCATCCAGTAAACAATTGAGGAATAAAAAACCAGGTCAATTTCATTGTTAAGGAAAGACACTTTCAAGGACTATTTGTAACCCTCGTCGTTCAACTCTCTAGAAGGAGTAGAGGTTACCCTTAAAATTTTAAATGAGAAGATGGGTTGAGAGGCACATCATTTTGATTTGCGTCAAATTATACGCTGACTTATTTTTTGATGAGTATTTTCCGAAAAATAGCGTTCTGAACTCACACATGTAATTAGAATTTACCTGTTCTTAATTGCATTGTTGTATTGACTCTTTTTGCTAAGAAGAGTAGCATGACAGATGAGAATGACAGGAATAAATGAATTATACGCGTGGGATTTTTAATTAGTCGGTTATTGTCATGTTACAAAATATAATTCAATATACGAGAAAGACATTTTAAACATAAAATCTACGATTATTATTTGAACTTTTTCCCAACACTAAACCGGTATTTTAACACCTCGACACGTGTTCAAGAGGTTGATCTTTCTCTTGAAGATGATCACCTGGTGATCAAAACACGTGTCGAGGTGTTAAAATAACGGTTTGGTGTTGGGAAAAACTCCAGTAATATTCATTACTATATCAAAGGTTCCAAACAGTGCGTCACAAGTATAAAATCCATTTACGCGTATAAACTGTTGGAAATGTTGCCCATTTTGTTTTAAACCGTAATAAATTCTGTTTTCGAACTACCCTCTAACATTACGGAAACATCATCAGGATTTGACTGGCATGCTGCTGTAATTCGTCTTTTATATTCTTCAATATCAGAAAGTTGTCTTTTATAAACAACGGATTTAAGATGCCCTAAAGAAAGGAATCCGAGGGTGTTAAATCCGGTGATCTCGGTGGTCATTCAGCTACTTCCCTTCTGCCAACTCATGTATCCGGAAATCTCTCGTTTAACCACTGTGGGTCGGGAAGAAAATAATGAGGTGGAGCACCAAGCCGCTGGAAATGTAACAGATCCTCCTGCGAAAGTGCATTACCTTCTGCATCAATTTGAGTTTCCAGCTCGTGAGTTACAAGAGGATCGATAGTTTCGCCAAGCATTTCGAGATACAGATTTCCAGTCAAACTTTTCTTTCAGAAACAATGGACCAATAATAGCATTTCCAAGAGTACCAGCCCGAACATTAACAGAGTTAAATATACCAAGCCATGATATTCGTCTAGGATACCACTTTCAATTTTTTAAACAATGAAGAAAACTTGCAGATTTGATTTGAAATTACAATATGATGAGAATTATTTTGTCTCTCATGATTTGTTTGAGGGGATTTTTCAGAAAAAACTATGAGAAATATCAGGAATAGAAAGCTACTATCTAGTCGCTTTCATTGGTCAATTGCTGGAAATACTAGACAACTCATTCATCAAATGCTGTTCTTGTTTCAATGTTTTCTGTTAGTCGTAGTGGAAAATGTTTGTTGAAGGGGGAAATCAAATTTTAATTTGTGCTAGTGAAAGTTGAGAGCAGGGCCGTAGCGAAAAGAAAAACCAGGAGGGGAGGGAATTCAAATTTTACCAACCCCACCAGCAAAATTTCCCAACTTTCGAAAAAATGAAAACCTAGAGATAAATTACTACTATAATATATTAATTTCCTTAATTAGCTATCCAAAGATTGGCTGAATGCTTATGCCCGATAGGATATGCACAACCAAAATAAACTTTGGTAATTATAAAAATAATAATGGGAATCATTCTACTTTGGACCAAGGTCCTTGGTCTTCCACCATATCCACCATGTATAGGAATATTTAATAGAAATGAAAGGAAACCACACTTAAATAATATTGTGCTTATTGTTTTCTACTATTATTTTTTCTATCTTCACGGCCCGAAGTTTCCCAACTTTTCCAAATCGAAAAAACAGCGAAAAGTTGGGAATTTTGTAAAATTGTCAACCAAAAATGTGTGGACTGTTCAGGACTTTTCTCTTACTTGGAATAAATTGAACTCTTTGAAAGTTTTCAAACAACTCAGAATTTCAAAGTATGGGATCTCCAAATTATGCATGTTTGGAAATCCGGACCATCTCCTGGTTCTTTCCCCTTTCTTATTACCTCTTCCTTTTTTTTCTCTCATTTTTATTTGTCTAATTTTTAAATTTTTAACTGTTATTGTTTTCAATTTTCACGGCCCAAAATTTCCCAACTTTCTCCCAACTTTTTCCCCAAGTCGGAAAAGCAAGGGTGGGAGGTTCCCCCGTTTCCCCCATGGTGACAGCCCTGGTTAAGATACGTTCCAAAATAATAACTTCAAAACTGTGTATTCGTAAAAAACTTTCTTGAACCAAAATACATGGATGAGCACCAACTATTCTATTCTGCGTTCTTGAATAGTATATTTCTATATATTACAGTAGAAACACGTGAATAGAATGAGAAATCAGTACGATAAACGTATCGAATAAACAAAGTTGTTGAAATACCTACCTTAGACAAAATTCCCCGGATGATTTTATCAAGCTCGTCGCCCCCTTCCGTCACAAACTTCTCTCCATGCTCTCGGAACTTCTCCTGGATTGCTAATTTTAGTTCCTCCTTCACTGCCTCAGCCATCTTCTCCACTTCGGGATCTACTACATTATGGAAACCTCTGGAGATGATTGGAGGATGGTTGGAGTGGGTCGTGACCCAAATAACGATGGTATCGACATCTTCGGAATTCGAAACTCCCAGCAGCCTCATGAACAATTCTTTGATGGCTCCCGACCTCAGAGTGGTTATGGTGTAGACGTTCTTTCGTTTCTCGTCGTCGTCGAAGTTGGATCTTAGCGATATAGTCGGTTGAACTGGAAGTGTAGTATCTTGTGGCTCTCCGACCACATTGTTGGCGTCCACTTCATTCATTTCAGATCCATTGAGAATTACCACTTTGGAACACCATTTTTTGCAAAGGGGACAATCGGAAAGTGCATTGCATCTGTTTCGTTCCTGACAAGTAGCGCATGCTTTCAAATAAAATTTGTTTTTGTTTTGCAGATCCTTTCTTTCAACGGGTTGGGGGGCTTTTGCTCCAACGATTTCCTCTCTTGGTTGCAGAAATGCACCAACTCTATTACTGGAATAAAAATGGGTTTCTGAACAAGTATTATGAAGGGAAAATATTTCATTTCTTGTTTGTTGATTTGTGTGATGGACAAACTCCAAAATTACAAAATTGAACATTTCTTTCTGTAAAAATCTGTTTTTCAGTCAACCAGATGTTGCCCCCTGCGAACGACAATTCTCACAAGTCGAAACTTCTGCGAGCTAAGGATTAACGAGGTCTTACCTTACAACGTGTGATTCCTAACACATGTAGAATGGTATTGAAAGAAGTATATTTTTGGAAGAGTTTCATTTTTGGGAAAGAAAGGTTTTGTTCTTTTCCATCTTTATACATCAAATGTGGAAATCTTCCAAAGAAAGTAAATTTCAGAAAATTAACTCTATACGTAGATCATGCAAATAAGTAACTTTCCGAAATTGGATGCCCACTAGTGAGGACGACATTGTTCCATGTTAGTGAAATATTTCCTCTTTCATTTACTATATTGTGTAGCAAACCTGTGAATGATATCTGGCTCAACTCCACAACGAATGTTTGGAATACAAACTGAATAGAGAAAAATTATTTTTGTATAATTTAGTGTTCATATTAAAGTGTTTGTTTTGAAATTATGTTTCTTTCATGTAATTTGATATTTGACATGGAAGAAGCTGTTTTGAGATGGTATTTTCTTTCATTTTGTTAAAAAAATCTGTTGATATCTGTTTTTCCATCAACCAGCTGTCCCCCAGTACGAACAACAACTCTGAAAACTCGAAACATATGCGAGCTTAGGACTAACGAGATCTTACCTTTTAACGTGTGATTCTCAACACGGGTTAGACGATAGAAAGTGCAAATCGATCGCCCGGCCTCGCGGTTCGAACCACCGGTTCACACAGTAGTAGATTGAGCGTGTCTGAAAGTTACTTCTTTACATGACCTACACATCTTTTAATAGAGTTACCTTTTTTGAAATGGATTGCTTCCTTCCTTTCTTTGGAAGATTCCCACATTTTTTGTATAAAGGAAGCTGAAACGTTTCTTTTCTATGAAGCTATATTATCAGCAAGTACCATGGGTCATATTTTATTTGAAAAAAAATTCCCATATGAAAATTGTATTAAATACTGAAGTTAACAAACATCAGGAGGATCCTGTGAAAAACGATGACTCTGAGAAAAACTGAATTTTAGGTTTCAAGTCTATAGAATTCTTTCTGGTCTTGTTCAATTCGTTTTAGGAATCGGACAAGAGACAACTGATAAGAACAATCACAGAAAGCAGTGAATGGGAGGTTGAACCTCCTAAGGCGCTCAAGAGTTTAATCATTCTTCAGCTATGCAACATATTTTCATACATGATTTTCAGTGGTACCCAATGATTTCTCTTGATCCATAGAGCATGTTGTTTCTTTATATTCTTATATTTATATTCTTTTTGAACTTCGCCTTATATCAGCAACTAGCTCTCCAATTTATCTAAATATTTGTATGTAACTACAGCTGGGAAACAATGAAGACGATTATTATTATTGTTTTTTTTTTCACCGTATTGGCACTGGTCAGGCACTACCCCCGAAGCTCCGATACATTCGAGAGGGCGCGCCAGCATAAACAACCAACGGCCACTCCCCACACCGTGGAGTAAATGATGATTGGGTTCGAGAGTCATGTGCCCTGAGCAAACGCAGTGACCCAAGAATGACAACCTTCTGCATCTGTCCGGTTAAGATTTCTGCCTTAGTGTTCTGCGGAGTTCGAAGAGGAAATCTCGATATTGTATTCGTTTTTCCTCCCCTTTTATGACGATATTCGTTTTGCTAGGAGCTGAAAACTCCACGACAAATATCGTTTTGCTCTGGTGGTCGAGAAATACTACATCAGGCTTATTATCTTGTATGAGCCTGCGGATGGGTAATAAATAGTTCCAATAAATTCAGCACTTACCGTTCCCTACAACGGATTCAATATCCCCCGGAGCGTAAGGCAACACCGGTGTCTCGTCAATACCGTAAGAGTGCCGTAGAGAGTAATATAGCACTCTTAGGGTCGCGTTATGTCGATGGATACAGGCCGAAATCGCATATGCTGGAAATGCTGATAGCAAGTGCATTAGGGTCTCGGGCGCCTCGCGGCAGACCCTGCATCTTATGTCAGGAACCTCTATACCCATCACACGACTGCGGTAGACTAAGATGTTGAAGACACCATCTTGGCAAGCCATGATGAACCCCTCAGTTTCCGACTTCAGCCCACTCGTCCTGAGAAAAGCAAACGTCAGGCGCATTGATAAGCCAAGGTCTCCAATGTTATTGAAGAAAACCCCATGCATTGGCATATCCTTGTGTTTCCGGAGAAATGAGGTGATCACTGCGGCTTTTATCTGAGCTTTTTGCTGAACGGGTTCCAACTCGGTGATAGAGTTGTGGTCACCTCGTTCAGGGTCGAAAACTATACCGAGTAGAACAGCTGCTCGGGCAGATACCTTAGGGAGAAATGCTCAAATTCCTGCTCTCTCATGGTCACGGACCATTCAAAGAAGGGGATCCGAACTCCTGACGACTTTACAGGCTGTATTCAGTACCATTCTGTCATGTAGACGCTTCAAACTCAGAAGTCCACGGCCTCCCTGTTGTCGGGGGAAGTACAACCGTAGAACGGACGATTTGGGATGCAAATTCCTATAGAGATGCATCATTTTTCGGGTGTTTACGTCGAGTTGATACAGCTCCTCCCGAGTTCACTTCACTACCCCAAACGCGTAAAGTAAGATTGGAACGGCAATGATATTTGTTGCAGCAACTTTGTTCTTCTCCGACAGTTCCGATTACCAGATCTGTCGAAGTTTGTGCTAATACTTACCGCGGAGATAGTTCTTCACTGCTGTTACTTCCTGTGAGTGGCTTTGTTCCACCCCGAGGTAAGTATACGTCTCTCCGGCATCCAAATGGTGTAGGATACTTCCTTCTACAAGCGACATATCATCTCTGTAGTCACCGCATCGTTCTATTTTGAGATTGCATGCTTGTAAAGTTCAAGATGATCCATATAAAACAAATGGGTGGCCTTGTGCCTCCGGTTTCCGGGGTTGCTATAGTTATACCCTTGAGTATTTCTGAGCGCAACGGATAATGACAATAGTGAGATGCAGAAGAGAAGGGGACTGAGGGAATCACCCTGAAATACACCCCTTCTAAAAGTGACACACACTGTTTGGACTCTTGCTCGACGAGATGTTATGGTGAAGCGAGTTAGCCAAAGTGGTATCAGTTGTTCAATGCATCTCACATGTTATCGGGTACCGCAAGGCATCTGAGCAAATGCAAGATGAGCTCTTGCGAAATTGTATCAATGCCTTACAGTGATCAATCCAGGCCGTAGAGAGGTTACGCTTATATTGTAAAGAGTCCTGCGTTACGCATATATCGATGAGCTAGTCCTTTTTACATCCAGCGACTCCTCTCTTCGACTCTCTCTGCTCATATATATGTTCGAACACTCGGTCAACTGCGGTGAGTATTCGTGTGTATAAGATGCTTTTTAATAACTTATAACATGAATTCAAGCATATTATCGGTCTGTAATTCTTAGGAATCGACAAATCTCCGCTTTTGGGGATGAGAACGGTCCGCCCCTAGACAAACCAATCCGAAATCAGCTGCTCTTCGTCCAGCCATGAGTTGAAAACTCTGGCCAGATGGCGGTGGGTACTCGGTAGTTTTTTCTACCAATAAGTGTTCAGACCATCTGGGCCTGGAGCAGTAAAGTTCTTAGAACTAACAAGGGCCCTTCAAACGTCATCCGGAGTTATGAGGTTGCGCAGGTCATTGAACTCAGGCTGTCGAAGCTCTCTGTTGAAAGCTTCGAACTGCGCTAGGGCTGGAGTGTCTGAATTGAGTGGCTGCGGATGTTCATAGAAATCCTTCCAGAAGGATTCCACCTGATCAGCGGTCGACGGATTGTCCAAAACACGTGGAGGCTCTTGGAATAAGCGAGAAAGTTTCTTGCGGAACCTAAGGTTTTCCGCGATACTTCTCGCTCGCCTAACTAGTGACTTCTTAGCAGCCACTAGCATTCGTATCCTATCTAGGCAGTGCTGTTTGGTGGTCAGCAGCACGCCT
>WOGP01009754.1:0-10596 GCA_015342065.1 Leptinotarsa undecemlineata | reverse complement strand
GGTATTTCTCCATGTCAATGGAACCACTTGATATTATGTTAATGAGTCAAAACATGCTCTGCCATTCCCGATTTGCTGGTTTTTCCTTCGCTATGTACGTGAGGCTGCTACGGATAGTGTTCCGGACCTGAAGTAAGTTCTGATATTGTGCTTGGACCCAATTCTCCTCATCCTTTCCGACAATCCTCTAATGTAGACAAATGCAAGTACTGACAAGTGGAACCTCCTTTCCATTGATGCAGTAGGGTCCCATACGATCTTCATGTATTGTCACTTCTGAAGAACGTTTTCTCTTATCTGCCTGTGGGATTTCAATGGTGTTATCTCTATGTAGACTGTTCAGAGCTTTACGTTCTTCATTGCTGATGTTAGATGTTGGGACTGGTTCTCGATCCAGCTGTTCTCTGGTTTTCCATTTGAATTCTTCACCCTCGATTTGATCAATAAGGAAACTGGTGGGTTCCACTTCAGTAATTATTTCCAAAGTGGGCACAGATAACGGCGCAATGACGAAGTTTAGATCTTTCCTCAACAAGGATTCCTCTATGTTGGTGAACAGGTGGGGACTCATTTTGATGACCTTGTCGGCTTCGTAGTTATCCTGTTTTCGGTCTGCATTTGAGCATTGTTTCCTCACCGACTTTTCCCACTTCCTGTTGTGGGTATTCTCCTTGTCTTAGCCAATTTTCAAGCAAGCGCTTTCAATATTGGCAAAGAATGGTCCATGATCCTCTTTCAAGCTCTTTCTTCTATCAATTATGTTCTTCTATCAATTTTTTCAGGGATTTCAAATCATTTTATATTATATTATACAATGGAAGTCCGAACTGATGAAATTCACTATGAAACATTGTCAGCCACTTTCAAACATTCTTGAAGGATAACTGGTGACGAAATGATGTAGGGAATCTCCAAAGAGGAGGAACCCTGAAAGTGTATGTGGACAATGAAAATGAGTTCTAATTTTATTATGAACATTCTGACCCGTTACTGGAATAAAGTAATAACACTATTTATGATGAAAATTATAGAATTTTCAAAGTGAATTTTATTTAAAACGCGTTGTGACGATCGCGCTGTATATATAAGGTTGATTAGATGTTATTTCGAGCGGTCATTTTATGAGTTTAACAAAAGTTAAACTTTATGCAGCAGGTCGCACAGATCTCAAATATGGGTGGGACGTTTTCGTTCAGTACATGAGGCATGAGACATGTCACATGAGTATCAGTTAAACCATATTACTAGTCTATTACTAAAATTACAGCTTGTTAAAAATAAACTTACGCATCTCGCCGTAGATCATGGAACTTTCGGAGCACAGCAACTTTATACTTTTTAGGAATCTCCAGTTGAATTTCTATTCAATTGGTTCACCTTTTACTAATTTATAGCTACATGGCTATTTAACTAAATCTAGAATCTAATCTAGTGATGACTCTCTGAATCTGACTCTTGGAATCTGACTCTCAGAACACTCTTTGTCTGATTTTTCACTCGACTCCGACTCTACTCGACTCCCTGATCTTAACGATATTTGCTTATTTATACATCTCTTCCTGCCATCAAAGTTGACCTAATTGTCCCTACTCATGTATTGGCTTACAATATCGAATTGTTTATAGATATTTCGCAACAGGATGATACACAAAGAATTTGCTGAGTAAAAAATATGCATATTATGCAATACCCATTAATTTCAACAAATTTTTCGTGTCGTTAATGGTCCAAAACTGGACACTCGTGTGACCTCGTTTACATGGCCTCCCACGTGTCGAACTATTGTAAATAGTTGAAAAGGCTTTCACGTGTCGAACAATTGTAACATCAGATATGTGGAAATTTCCCTCTCTTCTGACTGAGTCACGTTTCAGTTTTCAAGATTTGATAAGTCAATTTTATTTCTTGCTGAGATCCGTGGTTCGAATGTCTAGGGTCAGGTGAGTGCACTTTTGATTGAATATTAACTTTGATTTCGGAAACTCATATTTATTTATTGATATACATCTTTATCGCGGTTGAATTCAAATATTACTATATCTTGATCTCAAATAGTTCATGGATCATTTCAAAATTATTTATGGGGTGGGTACATCGTTTCGCCACCCGATAGCTTCATTAGTTACTGTTACATCAAACTATATACCATTTAGTAATAACAAAATTTATCAGATAAATGATTAAATATGGTAAACCGCGTAGATTTTGAATAAACAATTAGGTACAATACAATATTAATTTTGAGAAACTGGTACCATATTGGCATTTCCTGTTAAAACTTAATTATATAATTGAATAATTCTGACAAAACAGGTAGATATAGAAAGCGCAAATTGATATATCATTTTACGGATAATAGTTCATATCTAAATAAATTAATAAATGACATTTTATGAGAACACGTTCAATAATGGTGAATGAATAATTTTCTGCTGGACGTTCAGTACAAAATTTGAATATTTGCGTTTATTAATTTCCAGCAATTCAGCTGGTTCAATTTTGGTTTTTTATTTTCGGTATGTAGTATGCCGTAGTCCATGTGGAAATCGCGGTGAAATTAAACAGTTTACACAAACATTTTTTTATTTTTACACGCGTTTCGCTAAAACCGTAGCTTCCTCGGTACCGATATTTTATCTGATCTGATTATGGTCTACATTGGAAAATTTCCCTCAATCCTTTTTCTCAACCCATTCAATCATTGGATTCATCATTCCATAACAATTCAATTATTTTTGTACATCTACCAAGTAAACCCTTTTTTAATTAAATGTTCCACAGCTCTGCACTGGCAAATGCATCTTGAATGCCTTTTGTACCAGTTCGTGCCTAGTCCACTCACTTCATTTTAATTTTTCTTTCGAAAAACATTTGATATGAAACCGTCGGAAAATACTCATATTGCGATGAAATGAAAATAGTTCGATATGGTATATCCAC
This sequence comes from Leptinotarsa undecemlineata, assembly GCA_015342065.1. Taxonomy (NCBI): domain Eukaryota; kingdom Metazoa; phylum Arthropoda; class Insecta; order Coleoptera; family Chrysomelidae; genus Leptinotarsa; species Leptinotarsa undecemlineata. The sequence goes on along the minus strand of WOGP01009754.1, from coordinate 7,656 downwards.
AAGCGAAGTAATGAGGAGTATGAAATTACTGGAGTACATGGAAATCCAATAACCTCCAGAAGAGATCGTCATCAAATTGTCAGAAATTTTTGTTATTCAAAAAATTTCATTGAAAAAGAATTACCCGATCATGAACTGACAAAAAATATGGAAGAAAATAGTAAATCTTTCGAATCCAATACAAAAAATGCAGATTATTTTGATAAAAGGTGGTCATGAAGAAGTAGGGGATATATCAGAAACAACTGCATACTGAAGTAAAACAAAACTTTTTTGAAAGTCACTCCATTGTGCGATTTTCATTGAAGAGATCTATGAAACAGTGAAAATCTCACTATGATGAAAAATCAAGATTTCCTACTAGAAATTGTAGCCAGTTGAATTTGAAGATTTATTATTTCACTGAAAAATATTATTATTATTGTTCTATCATGATGATTCGAAGTTTTTCATCCATTATTAGTGCCAGAAGAAATGTAATATCCGTTATCTACGCAATTATATACCTAACTCCTTGTGTAAGGCCGACAGTTGATAAAATATTCAGTTATATTATTACAGTGTCTTCCTATTTGATTTTAAAATGAAAAGAAATACCTCAATATTTTTTTAATTCAGCAAAAAGGATTGTATAATAACCCATATGCTGTATGATTATTAGAAGTGGATCTCTCTGAACATCAAATTATTCATAATATCATAATATCAAGACGGTTCGGAAAGTCTCTCGGCAACAGTGCCTCTACTCGTTGCAGATGGTAAGGGTATAAAAGTTGTTCAAATTCGAAATACCGTCATATGATCAACATTTAGTTGGAAAGCAATCTTTCTTGTACTGGTAGTAGGTTGTTCTTCAGTCGAATTAAGTACTGCTTCCTTAAGCTGTGGTGTTCGTACTTCTCGATGGCGACCACAATCCTCGTTCTTTTGTCGAATGAACCATATTCTCTTAATCGTTGATGAAGTCGGCAAATATTCTTTGTGAAGGATGCTGCCGTTGAGGATACATTTCAGCATATTATCTTCTAGAAGCTTCTAATCCATTCACCTGCGACAGACCGTAAACGTAATGCATATCAGCCATTTCCTCATTTGTGTATGCCATTTTAATAAAAAGTGAATTATTAACAAATTAAGAACAGAATAAAAACACACAATCAGTATTAATTAAATTTCGAAAATTTATAAACTGACAGCGTCATACCAACTTAATTGTCACTATCGCTAAGAGCGACCTACTAGATAGATTAGTTCCGTATTTTCGCATTTATGACGATGTATCTCTGTAGTTCTTCGTAAAATAATTTTTTGCTGCGAACTGGTTTATTTTGGGCAAAAAAACCAAGAGACATTTTTTGTTTAGAATGAAACAGGCTATCAGAAATTAATTTTTAAATGGTAAACAAATAATAAGACAAAAAGTTACATTGAAAATAAATTTTAGGGGTTGCGTTTTCCACCTCTTACAACCATGGGGTAAACCAAATAAATTACTGACTAAGTGTCTTTTTGGTATTACAAAACGTCAGGGTAACTTCAATATTGTAACTGTTTAAGTGTCTGTGAAAAAAATTATTTAAAAAAAATTGTATGTACCCCCTTTGAGGGACTGTATCTTGACAAGGAATACTCCAATGAAGTATATTCAATTGGAAGATCTTTTTTTCGATGAGGAATCACCTTCTCAAATATTTCACGCTTATTCAGTTACACCCTGTATAATAATAGCATTTCTTTTAACTGGGTGCTACTGTTGGAAATAAATTGCTTTTTTTACCATGAAAGAGCTCTGTTCAAAAAGTGAGTGCAGCGCGAGCCTAACAAAAACAGGAACGTCTTGTTGATTCTAAGCAGTGTTTGAACATGTTTGAGCATCATAAACTGGATTTTTTGCATCGATATGTGACAATGGATGAAACATGGATTCAATACTTCACTTTGAACTCAAAACGGTCATCATCTGGGTGGAAAGCAACTTGTGAACCTTGTCTAAATCGCCCAAAAGCACAACAATTGACTGGAAAGGTTTTGGCCTCGGTATTTTGGGTGGTGATCCTTGTGGAACACCCAATGTAACTGCAATGATATGAGAGTAGTAACCATTAACCCTGACAGTTTGCTTTCTTTCTGTGGGAACAGGCTCTGAAGTGAACGATATTCGTTTCAACTTATTAAGAACGAGAAAAATGTTGTCCAACCAACCAGGCAACTAACTGGTTTTGTTTTATATGTTAGACTAGTTATTGCCTGCGGTTCCACCTGCGTAGAATTTGGTTTGTCACATTGAGTTTCGGTACAGATCAGTTCAAACAAATAGTTACAATATTTTTATTAATCCAAAACTTCAGGTTTCCAAATTGAAACTGAAGAAATTCAACACAATCTTTGAACCCCTATTTTCCCCCTTGGGAGTGAAAATTCCTGATTCTTTTTCTTGATATTTACGCTATACAAAGAACCCACCTGCATATTTCAAAATTGTAAGTTGAGTAATAATAATAATATCGTCTTTATTATCTTTTAATACATTCAAAGCAAGTTAATCATGTACAGTTCATTTATTTTGTGAAGATACAAGCGAAGTTGAATTTACATGATGACAAGTCATCATTCAATTGCTCTTCCACTTAACCTCAAGTAAGTAGCTTCGGCTGCACGGCTTTTGGGTTTTGTAATACAAAGAAAGGTTTCGAGAAGGAACTAGGCATCAATCATCAAAAATGACCTTCGATGGAATGGTTACTCCAAAGTGATGGTGGAACAGGCTCTAGCTAGAAGACAGCAAGAGCTCCACAAGAAAGAGGAGCCGCCACAACTAGTACTCGTACTTCCCTACATCAGAGGATTGTCGGAAGGATTGGGTCCAATTATAACATCAGAACCTGCTTCATATCCGTAGCAGCCTCACGAAAACCAGGCCACCAAACGCGAACTGCGATTCCACGAATTGCAATTACCGGATACCTTGCGAATACGGTGAATCATACTTCAGTGAAAGTGAGAAGCCTTTGAAAGTTCGCATTGCCGAGCACAAGAAACACACACAGCGAGGAGAAACCAGCAAATCCGGAATAGCAGAGCATGATTTCAAATCAATGTATATAATATTAGACAATGGAAGTCCGAAATAATGAAATACTCCACAAAACATTGTTAACCACCTTCAAACAAACGGTGAATTAACCTATTTCTGAATTTTTGTTACCTATTGTGTTAACAAAAATCGATATTGTCACTACCAATATATCTGTTTTATACACTGGCAATCATTTTATATAAACGTTTGATGATCCTATAAACAAATAGCAATAACTTCACATTCATAATCATTAAAATATTTGAAAAATGTGGTGTGTTGGCAGAGTTTTCGGTAACCTCAAGAGAAGCATTTGTAGATTTCGGTTCTGGAATGATACTCAGGGGTCTAGAGGAGAGGTAAAACCGCCCTTTCGTGAATAATGCATACTCGAATAAATAAATTGGATGATGTTCCTGTTAATTTTGCAAAATATCTTGAGTAACTGGATCTAATGAAGAGACCATTGTTAATTAATTTTCATGGGCGTAGAGTTACAAGTTCCATAATAATTTCAATGAAATGAAAATTTCATTTGACTAAGATATTTTCATCTACAGAAAAGGAGAACAGAAACGGTAATGTAATGGTTGAGTAATGAGGTGGAAATCAGTAGAAGGAAGTTATAAAAGTGGCAGCTATGAGAAAAACATGTTTCAGTTCATCGTATTCATTTTCTATCAATCTACATTATTATACCATGGAAGCTATAAATAAAAAATCTCATATTTTTCCCAAAAATATTCTTTTCTTTCTTATTTTCTCAGTTATTTCCTGATTACCATTTTTCTGAGAATCTCATTTTGATAGCTCTTTCCCCGGTCTCTTCTGTACTAATGAATGATCTTTTTCGTTAAAGAGTGCTGACACAGTAATCACAACGGTTTTTTTGATATGCTTCCACTATTTTTTTTCCCTTCTTCATTCTGGTTCTATTTTATTGTTTTCATTCAAATTCACATAAATTATATTTTTCCACGATTCCAGAATACTCATATTTTCATTTGTTAATATCAAGAGTCTTCAATTGAACGCTTTCTATCTTTGAATTAAAATAAAACAAAGATTGTATGAGATATCATTGAAATGTTTTATTCGTTTGAAATACCTATTGATTCCATTATGTATGGAGTATAGTTCAAATGTCCCCCCACAGCTTCTCTGTCCAGTTTTCCTTGACTCTGGCGTATAAATCACGCCAAATTTGCTCAAAGACATGGGTTATGTAAGCTTTAAGGACCGCTGTGGTTTGTAGCTCATTGGCATACACCTGCGACTTAAGAAAATCCCACATGAAAAAGTCTACCTAGGTCAAATCGCACTATCTCGGTGGTCAGTTAAAATTATCTCTCTGTGCAGAATATCTAATGTGGCGCAAAATCGACTGCTTCGGATTCTCCTGTGGAATGGAATAATTCCAGATCCTGCATCAAAGGGATGTTATTCCATCATTCATGTTTTTCAATTTCTTTCACTTTGATGAATTTTTTAACGATTTCGCAAATCCCCAAATCTTTACTTCCGTTATCTGTGTCTTTTGTTTTAATGACTTGTTTCTGCCTAAGTTGCTGTAGAAGAGTTTTCCTTACACAAACAGGTCCTGATTGTTTTTCCAAAGCATGCCGAGAATAGCATTGGTTTCATTTTATTTCTGCTCTATACTCGATCAACCAATCTATCAGTTATCTTCTTCGCAAGTTTCCACTGGTCATGATGAGATTCTCGATATTCATCTATACATCCTACGCATGACCAATCAGAAGAGTGAAGAATATTTTCTTCATGAATCAGAAATTCAGAAATCCATGTAACTTGGCATTCTGAAGTCGGATTTTCCTACAAATCGCCAATATTGTCTACCTAGCTTCAGCTAATAGCGATATCTCACAACTTTCAGCTTTTCTATATTCAACGCCAACAGAAATTATCAATATCGTCTGAAAAATCTGCTCCGATCATTAAAACATCTGAAACTTAATCAAGAACCAATTGAGTTTCTTTTTCATCAAGACCAAGGAGAATAAATTGTCCCCAATAACTTCACAACACTGGAATATTTATTCCATTCTGGTTTCACCATTTAGTTTCAGAAGACACTAGATGAATTCAGATGTGAAAACCAGACAAAAAACCAAGTACTTCACGATCGACACAATAACAATAATGACAGAAGTCGTAAATATTGTTTGGAGTTGGGAATCATCAGCAGTCCCGGGGTCTAATCTCATTAAGTTTTTCACGGTTGACCATCGGAAAACACTTAGATAAGATGGACGAGTTGGACAAGCGTGGCGTTTTAAAAACTTTTCTCCGGCCATCAGAAAGATACGTACAGAAGCGGAAATATTGAAGAGACGTTTGTGAAATACTTCTATTCCCGTGATGTATCCTGAAGATGAGTATTTTTCACAATTAGTCGGTGATTAAATAATATGGAACAAACTGTTTAATGTAGATTGTTGATTACGCTTTAATAAAATGCCATTTCGATTAACACAACATCTTCCAACTTCGACAATGATTTTCCGATGTCTTCAAACAACGCGGTTTAATGACCATACATAAAATCAACTGATCCATTTGTCCAATTTACGAGGTTCTTGGAACACAAATATCCCATTTGCGAAGTTTTTTGAACACAAATTTTCAATTTGCGAGGTTTTTGGAACACAAATTTACCATTCGCGAGATTTTTGGGAAACAAATGTCTCATTTGCGAGAATCTTGAAACACAAATGTCCCATTTGCGAGGTTTTTGGGACATAAAAGCCCCTTTTGCGAAGTTCTTGGGCCCAAATGTCCCATTTACGAGGTTCTTGAAATACAAATGTCTCATTGGCAAGGTTCTTGCCAATGAACAACACTAATATCTCATTTGCGAAGTTTTTAAGACATAAATGTCCCATTTGCGAAGTACCTGAAACAGAAATGTTCAGTTCCGAGGTTTTTTGAGTACAAATGTCCCATTTGCGAGGTTTTTGGAACACAAATGTCCCAGTTGCGAGGTTTTTGGGACATAAATGTCTCATTTGTGAGAATCTTCAAACACAAATGTCTCATTTGCGAGGTTTTTGGAACACATATGTCCCTTTTGCGAGCTTCTTGGGAAACAAATGTCTCATTTGCTAGGTTCTTGAAATAGAAATTTCCCATTTGCGAGGTTTTTGGGACATAAATGCACCTTTTGCGAGGTTCATAGGCCTAAATGTTCCATTTACGTGGTTCTTGGAACACAAATGTCCCATTTGCGAGGTTTTTGGGACATAAATGTCTCATTTGCGATAATCTTGAAACACAAATGTCCCATTTGCGAGGTTCTCGAAACACAAATGTACCATTTGCTAGGTTCTTGGAATAGAAATGTCCCATTTGCGAGGTTTTTGGGACATATATGCGAGGTTCTTGGGCCTGAATGTTCCATTTACGAGGTTCTTGGAACACAAATGTCCCATTTGCGAATTTCTTGGGAAACAAATGTCTCATCACTAATGTCGTATTTGCGAGGTTCTTGGAGCACAAATGTCTCATTTGTGATAATCTTGAAAGACGAATGAGATTTGAAACGATTTCAAAGAAATTTATGTACATTTCGTAATATTACCAAACAGATTCATTATGGCTCATTTGAGATGTAGCTAATCAATACCGTAATTTGCCGGCAAATCGCCCAGTATACGTTATTTTGCCTCGCAAATCCCCCATCGACAGCCATCCATCCCAGTCTATTGAAACCGCCCTTTATGGTCATGGTTCGATGCACAGGGATACGTACTATGTTCGAACATAAATCAAGAATACAAAAACGGCCGATTAAATTGAAATGTGGATCACTTTTTGGCGATTAAATTTATATTTTGATTCCGTACAGGTTTGCCAAATGATGCGTGAGAGGCGAGTTAAAATTCAAAAGCAATACATTCGACCGACATGACCGACATGCGAGCTGTTACCATGAATATTTATTCTGCTTCACAGGGACGCTGATTTTGGTGCAAACACAATGACTTTCTGAAGCGCATGATGGGAATATTTGCACATTTCGATTGATCAAATACCTGAGAGATGCTTTCAGTAAAGCTATGGTAGGTTTCAGAAGTTAACAAAGATGAGCCAAGAACAAACAGTGATAAAATTACCAAACTACATTTGTTATACACACAATAGTGACTAGACTAGCAAAATATCATATTACAAACGCACAGAATAATTTCAAAAGTTTAGTAAAGTGAGATTTTAGCTTTCTACTACTCTATCTTTATATAAAAAATATAAGGATGTTCAAAAGCAAACAAAAAAGCAATTAATTTCAAAATTAACTCTATACAATGATGTGTAGATCATGCAAAGAAGTAACTTTCAGGCACAAACTGAAAAAGTCTCTCCCAAAATAGCTTCATACTCTCTTATAAACATTGCCTTATTCACTCATTTATTGTATTCCGAAACGTCGAATATCCGCCGTTGATGGTGGCAGTGTTTCATGTAGTTGAAATTTTACCTGTGAATGATATCTGATTCGATTCCATAACGAATATTTGGAGTACAAACTAAATAAGAAAAAGTGTTTTGTATATTTCAAT
>WOGP01009752.1:0-10599 GCA_015342065.1 Leptinotarsa undecemlineata | reverse complement strand
TTCGGCAGTCCATTCAGTTGAGAAATCAGCGAGTTTTTGATTGCGCAGAAGCTCATGAAAATCCGTTAGTCAGGGAAGCTATGGATTATACTGTAGATGATCCCTCACGATATAGAAGGCCTGTAGAATGAGTCCCCTATGTCCTTCGTTAAAAAGATGAACAATTTAATCATCCATCCGACCCCAGCCAGGCAGGGGTACACCGCGAAAGGCGGTAATGATGTCTGAGGACTTTTATGCCTCCATACCAACAAAAACTCCAACATCAGACATGACCCGTTTGTCCTTCTGACAAACACCAGTTCAAAGGGTAAGGGAACCAGGCTTTATCCTCTTTATCCTGTACAATTTCAAGATGGCTGTTGTCGTCAATCAGTCCAGTTATCAACCGAAGACGTTTGAGGATAGTAACAATAGAAACATCGTGACGTAACTTGGTTTGGAATCTTTTAATTTTTTATTTTTCATTTTTTGTTAATAGTATTTTTTATATTTTTAAATTTCAGCTTGTATTTGATATTTCAATTTTTATTTCTTTGGTTGTAGCTCGTATGTTACTTCTTGGTGATTTTAGTTTTTTGTTTAATAAAATTGTTATTTTTTGGTTAACCATTTTATTTTTTACAGATTCTCTCAGGGATTTCAAACCAATTTATAATATATTAGACAATAGAACTCCGAACTGATGAAATACACGACAAAATATTGTCAACCATTTTCAAACATATGTTATAATATAATGATAATAATACTGGGACTGGTGATAGTTGAATTATTGATCAGACGGACACAGCTCATACAAATAATAAAATTTATTATCAACACCAACAAATAAACAAACAGAAAATAACAGTATAACCTCAGGCGAGGAGAATCAGAATCAGGATTAGTTCCCGGCCGAAATCCCTGAACAGAATAAATGAATCTGCTGAAAAAAGTGTTCCCAGTAACCCTTGAAAAAATCTCCACTGGTCGGGGTCATAAATTCAGTCGAGAAAGGATAACCACTTGGCCCTTGACTTAATCCATAAAACAATGAGTACCTACTCGATACATCTCAAATGGTTTCGTTTACATAAAAACCCAAGCAGACATATATTTTGAGCGCCTGCACGATAGAAGAGTTATGAAAGGGTAATTTTGTAATAAAAATCTATGATACAAAATAAAAATCAATAAAGGACTACATTGTTTCCAAACTAAATATTTGTAGGAAAAAACACTACAGTACCCCTTTGCCAGTGATGAACGATATACCATAAAAAGTCAAGAATTATAGAAATATGTTTGTGAACTAATGTTTCGAAATAGAAGTGCATTGATACAGTTATTTGAGTTACTGGAAGTTGAATAAATTTTTGCAAAGATGAAAGCTGAAACTGAAATTGTATATTCCAAATTGAATAAATTTTGCTAAAATATAATTTATGAATTGTTGATGTTAAATCGCGAGTTTTGAATTAAATAGTAATAATTGGAAGCTCAAAGCTGTCAAACTCAAAGTAGACGAAACGAACTCTTCATGCAGATTGTCAAAACGTAAACAAGTGATTCTAACTCGCTTGAAAATAGAACACATCCGTCTCACTCTATTAAAATCATTACTAGCGATGAGACCAGCAGTATGCAACATCTGAAATAGTATAGGAACGGTCAATCACTTCTTAATTTTTAGCTGAGAAGTAGCAGGTAATGTCCTCAGCAGTCGATGCTGTCTGATCAAAAAAGGACACGAGACATTGAAGCACTGCGAAATCTGTTCAAAAAAATAAGAAAAACAAGTTGTCATGTCCTGGTAGTATAATTCTGTCCAGTCGATAGACATCAGATATGTTGAAAACTCCACAATGGTTTCGGAATACAATTGATGCTTCGCTAAATTTTTGACACAAACGTCCTCATCTTCAATGGTAACACTTCCCAAATAGTACGTCAAAAGTTGGCCTAAGTAGTCAGCTACATTTGGCTGAATGAATTCACATTTGAAAGTATCATTATGTGAGGTAGTGACCATATAGTCGCTACAAGTGGAACTAGTATGACCATTGCCGTGAGTAAAAATTCTAATTGGACCCGTACATAAGTAAGAAGTTTTGTATTTTTGTCTGTTGACTTGAAAAATCTACTTCGAAATCTCCACACAATACCAAATGATCTTAACTAACATATTTATGTCAACATCGGATGGTCTATACACAGATATAACATATATTTTTCCTACGGATACTATACAATGTGTCACTTCTCTTATCGCTTACATTCGTTCAAAAACGGAAGATTTCTCACTCAGTGAGAATTATCCGCCATTACAGTTAGAAATAATTTCTCACTGTCATCACGATTACCCAAGATTACACGTTCTATATGTTGACAACGCTACGCCGACGATTTGCGTGCAATATCCAAGTAGCCCATTGTCGGGGTTTCCATAACAACAAAACACAAGCACTGCATAATTATTGCTGTCAACTTAAATTATTAAATATTGGTTATGATGGAATACGAAGATTTAGAGATGGAAAATACTCCTCCAGAAATTGTTCGGAAAGCAATAATTGTTTGCAATAATTTGCTACCAAGCACATCAAGAGAAAAATATGAAATCGCCCACAAAAACATTATTAACTGGAAAATGAAAGCCAAGGTAAATTCTCATTCCGAAAATACCTTGTTAGTTTATCTTGAAGAGTTGTCAAGAGTTGAAGTCATCAACATTATGGTATCAGTACTTGATGCTGAGGAGTACCTTAATTATTAAAAACTGTGTTGATATATCAAAATATGTAATACTACGTGCATTTTCGAAACGCAAATCTGGAAAATATGCTTCAAAACATTAAAAACATCAACTTCAGAAGAAATCAACAATTTTTAAAACATGAACCAGATGAAAAGTATTTGCTGATAAAGTATGAATGAATAAATTGATGGATGTAGCCGTTACTTCGTGGTGGGAGATCATAATGGAAAGAGAAATGAAAATTTCTCTGTTTTTTACCACTTTTAATCGTAACTAACATTACTGCAGTTTCGTCCTATATGGGCATTTTCAAACTTACACAGTAAACTAAAAAAAAACAAAAAAATGTTTATTGTGTAAGTTTAAAAATGTCCATATGGGACGAAACTGCAGTAACGTTAGTTACATTTGAAAGTGTTAAAAACATAGAAATTTTCATTTCTCTTATCAGTATGAATTAAACAGTTTTAAATGGTTATTGAAAAATGAATATTTGGTTTTGATTTCAGGCTGCTTTATTACATACATTTATTACAAAAAACATGTGTGAAGATTCGACCATGAACAAATGAAACAGTTTTTTTTAATTACAAATATAGCAAATGTACGAAACAGCCTGTGGGGATGAATAAATTTGGCACAATGGCGAAAGCGTTATTTCTGCATTTACCGAACCCTAAATTATAAACTCGCATCTGTTTCCGAAGGTAATCTGCGACTATTTTAGTTAATGCAGGGGAGATCTAACTTCAAAACGCCATGTGGGTTGGAAACCCACCAATGTTGCTGAATTTTATATCGACAACTCCATAGCTAATAAAATCAAAATTTCAAAAAGTATAGTAGAATCCATTCAGCCTCCAGGGCCATTAGAACCTGAACACAACAATGCGGTGGAAGCTCAGTACGTTTCCCCATCAACTTTAACTTGTGGTGCAGCTATCAAAAACTTGTTGAAACAAAACGACCAACCAGGAATAACTTAACAAAATTGTTCAAATATAATCATTAATTACTATTTTGAATAGAATATAAACATGAGTTGATGACATATAAGTATTATTATATATGTATTTCAATTTTCAATACTACACAAACGCAGAAAAAGTACAGTGTACAATGCGTGAGCAGAGCAGAGATATCATTTGTATATACATTGTGGGATGAACATTTCTACATAGTTTTTCAATATTATCATATAGCCGAAATAACCCAGGGCCCAAAATAAAATCCTGTGGAATACATATGTAGTTATAAGCCAATGTAGTTAGTCTGATTTTTTAAAACCGTTTTTACAAAACTACACGAGCTTTGAAATTGATCACAAAAAAATGTAAAATCTTTCATGATTTTCTGGTAACATTCAGCTGTTCACTCTCATCTCCTGCATTTACCAGTTCATCCCTGAAAATCATATTCACGCTTTTCCATTAATCTATCAATTCAGGCTCGACAAAGGAAACTCCGCTGAAGCATATGTGAAAATCTCCCGATGGCTTTAAAGATGAACCTAACTTAAATAAACTGCAAATAGGGATATGAAAGGTATAACGAGAATCTCAACGTTTGCTCTAATATTTTAGAGAAAACGGCGCTGGGTGTTTTCCCAGATTTGAAATTCAGCAGGCGGAAACTATGTATGGCTTTAGATTATATTTATCCCATTTCCATGGTAATTTTATACCAAGAGTCCGGTAATTGGAGCAGTGGAATTACAGTTAGGTAGTTGGTTTTGGATAAGGTCGACAATGTCAGTAGTGACAGTATTATGTTTTAGGTGTGGATATTATAATTAAAACCTAGTATTTGGCGAAATAATAGATATGGTTATACATTCTGCAACAATATGAATAGAACATAGAAGTTACAAGGAATCAAGTGGGTTGGCTGATGCTTTCGGGGCCAAGGTTCAGAGTATCATGGCCAAGGTTTACAGTATCACTATTTTCCGAATTTGAAAGCCAAGGATTTCTGGAAATTCTTCCTGACGTTTCACTGGTGCAAGTATCTAGCGTCCTCAGAGGTTTACACATCCTGATGACCGGATGACCGATGACCGGATATTACGGTTGCGTCACGCGTATTTATGTGGACTCCTCAGGTATTTTGGTGTACTAATACCTGTACTTCGTTCAGGTATATTACGTATAGCTAAATAAAACCACTATCAGCAACCAGCTTACCAGTAAAGCTGAAGAAAACCACTATCAGCAAAATTGAAATATATTTGAACGAAAATAAACTGAAAATTAATACGAATAAAACCAAATCAATGATAATTGTTAAAGAACATAAACTGAAATCAATTGACTATGGAAAGCTTCAACTTGTAGTGGAGAGAGACAAAATTGAATGGGTGTCAGAATTGAAGTATTTAGGCTTCGCGTTGGATGAATCACTAACACTCAATGTATACTGTGACTATATTAGTAAGAAAATATCAAAAAAACTATTTTTTTCATCCAGGATTTCATCGGGAGTTTCCATGTTTCCAAAAATAACAATATACAGAACCATTATACAGGCCCATTTTCATTATTGTTCCACTCTGCTTTATCTTTTAGATAAAAACCATATACAGAAGCTACAGAAACTGCAAAATCGAGGATTGAGAATCATTTTAAAATGTAATTCATATACTCCTATTTAATACATGCTGAGTGCCCTCAAGTGGTATGATGTGGCAGATAGACTGTATTACTTGGTGGAATAAAATGTGCCAAGTCATTCGAAGTCTTTCCGTGAAAGTATCTATAGAAGATAGACAAATCTTCAACCCTTCTTCGATGTTCCAAGGCTATCAATGTTGCAGTTTCATGTTCGCGTCTCCATTGTGGCGGATGACTCTTTTATGGATGGAATCCAGCAACTTCAGGGTATGTTTGGGGGCAGAGTACCACACATGAGAACAAAACTCCATAAAAGTTCTGATCTGAGCTTTTTAAAGCATTAAAATTTGCTGAGGTGTCTACAGTTTTCTGCAATTCCAGCGACATCATTGTGCAAGACATATTGGTGTCACAACAAATTTATCGAAGCAGAAAGAGGAATTGTCCGACCTGACATTATTATATCCGATTCGGAGACATTTATCTTCTTGGAGAAAACCGATGCTTGGGTTTTTGAGGCATTGAATTGAACCTGTTTACTTTCATCTCAATTCTAGATCCTCCTGCAACCTCCTGAACATATGCCTCCGTAGCCGATGTCCTAGAATCCAAATGGATTGACGAGACAAAATATTGGATTTTTGTTTTTTTCCAAAAAAGTCGTTGATATAAAATGAAAAGAAGATTGGAAAAAATATGGATCCCTGGGGAACACCAGCGTTGTTCTGATTTCACAGCAACATTGTCTAAACCTTAATCCTAGTATATCATCTTTAATAATTTTTGGAAAAGCCAAAGATCGTGGAAGGGCCATAGATAACATCGATTTTTATATGGATGGACATTCTGTGGAACAAAATAAAATGTTTAGGACTTCATATAGGCTACAGCCTCAGATTTGTTCATCAAGTCAATACTGTCATTCAAAGGTCATAGTTACGGTACTCTGAAACATCTGTATTCAAACAGACACTATCTTAGTAGGTCTCTCAAAATTACCCTTTCAGACGTACTGATTCTATTTATGTTTAATTATTGCGATGTCGTCTATGGCCCTTGTATCGCTTCCATGCACAACTTTTGCAAGAATTCAGAAAGTACATACCTGCATTATACTAATATTCAGCTTGAATTACAGAGATTATGTGACCCCTTCAAACAATCAATTGAATTGGTTAAAAATGCAAAACAGAAGAGAAAATTACCATTTGTTTTTGTAATGTTTTTTTTGTGGTTGAGTGGAAGAATAGCGCTTTGCTAAACTGCGTCATGTAAAATAAATACCGTTTATTATTATTATTATTATTATTATTATTATTATTATTATTTATTAAATTACAGAAACAAAAGTTTTCAAAAGAACATCAATTCAAGACGGAGTTTCTTAAAACAATAAACTGAAGGATTTGAAACAACTCATTTCAGTAGGAAAATTGAATGTGCAGAATATAACATATTATGTTTGAAGGTGATTGACAATGTTCCATGATGAATTTCATTAGTTCGGACTTGCATTGTCTAATATATAAAATGATTTGGAATCATTGAGACACCTACAAGAGAAGAATTGAAAATCAACAGTTGAAAATAAAAATCATATTAAGCAAAAAACCTGAAATGAAATAACAGTGAAATACAATACAAGTAAAAAAAAATAAAACAATTGAACAAAAATTAAATAAAAATGAAGAAATGGAAAAAGAAAATAAAATACAAAGTTAAGGGATTCCAAGCCACGTTAGTTCACGACGTTTCGATTGTTGGTATCTACAATCGTCTTCATTACCCGAGTCATCACCCGAAGACGATTGTAGATACCAACAATCGAAACGTTTTGAACTAACGTGGCTTGGAATCCCATAACTTTTGTATTTTTTTTCATTTCTTTATTTTTATTTAATTTTTGTTCAATTGTTCTATTTTTTTTTACTTGTATTGTATTTCACTGTTATTTCATTTCAGGTTTTTTGCTTGATATAATTTTTATTTTCAACTATTCATTTTTAATTCTTTTCTTTTAGGTGTCTCAGGGATTTCAAATCATTTTATATATTAGACAATGGAAGTCCGAACTAGTTAACTTCATCATTAAACATTGTCAATCACCTTCAAACAAATTTCTGTTGATTTCCACTTTATAGTTAGAAATTGAATATAAACTGCAAAAAGTATAAATTTTTTTCTGACAATCCTCATCATTGTAATGTCAAAAAGTTATAGGATTGGATACAGAGTTGAAAGACCTTTCAAATAAGGTATCACCATATGAAGTATTTGACATATGGATTGTCATGGAAAGGAGGTGACTGACAAAAGAGTTGAAGAAATGTATCTCGAAAATTTGATGTTTTACGATTTTTTCAGTTTCAATGTCAGATGACTTGGTTAGGGTATATCGTTTTAACTACAGTGCACTTTATAACAATAATATATATTTCGTCCTCGTTCCCTAAATAAGAACAAGCAAAGTCTCCTTTTCTCACACCGCACACCACGAATTTTGAACTGAAGTAAAGTTGTTTTCGTGCCATAGATCATGTTTCGTTAGAGTGTTGGAGTTTGTGTGAGTGTTTTCAAATCATTATTGTGTCTAATTATATCAGATGATCGAAAGGTATATATTTTGCTTATTTTGATTCAGTACCGAATGGAATTTATCAATATTATGGCATACAAATGATATGACGACAGTTTCTTCTTTCAGCTACTATAGATTCCACCCCACCCCACCACCGACCAGAGAAATGAAGGTACTAGTGGATCACTGCCTCAACCAGAGAGTAGGTTGCGACTCAAACTCTCATGAATAACTTCTTTGATCAATTACCCAAACACCAAACTAATATTTTTGCACTCGACGCGCGTTTCGCCAACAAAGTTAGCATCCTCAGGAGAAGAAAATTGGTCTCTAGTCTAGTCCTATTTTCTTCTCCTGAGGATGCTAACTTTGTTGGCGAAACGTGCGTCGAGTGCAAAAATATAAGTTTGGTGTTTGGGTAATTGATCAAAGAAGTTATTCAACTTTCACACCAAAGGTTCCAATCCCATAGTTATTCAAACTCTCATCACTTGAGCTGGGGCAGCAAGGATATCAACGCCCGAGGTAAGTCCCTGTATGAATATAAAACTAAGAAAAAAGTAGCAATCCTAAACAGAGGCACGGAGTCGACATTTATTAATGCCCGTAGCACATTAATAGATGTCACGCTGACGACAGCTGAAATATCAAACAAAATCCAGGACTGGCAAGTGTCGGATAATATTTCTATGTCAGACCACCGCTGGTTGACGTATACGGTAAGCTAAAATCTCAGAACCACTGTGAAATCCCGTGGCCCGAAGAGGACGGATGTAGCTCTACAATCGACTCTCAAAGGGAGCTCTGCGGAAAATGAAGAACTGAAAAGGTATCCGTATCTGTCCTAAAAAAAAAGACTTTGTCTACAAGGAATTCTGCTCGATGAGGATAGTTCAAGCAGATGAATTGAAACATTACAGGAAAAGTCTGCAGACAAAAGCAAAGAGAAGCCTGGAGAGCCTTTTATGTCGAAGACTTCCAACTAGATTCTCGGCTACAGAAGGCACTCTCAAATGACCACCTTAAGAGTATCGGCATCCTAATAAGGGAAAATGGCGACAAAGCCGCCAACCTTCAAGAGAGCGCTGAAATTATTATGGAAACTCACTTCCCTGTCTTTCCTAGAACGACGAACTGGACGGAAGTACCAACAACACCCTCACAATATGACTGGCACTCTGCTAGTGCAGTACTTGATGTGGACAAGATAAGATGGGCCATATCGGGCTTTTCACCCTTCAAGTCACCAGGCCTCTTAGTTTCACTAATATAGGATTTTCCGCGCTCACAGGGTATCCGGTAAATGCAATTCTTGGAATCGCAGTCCGCGTTTGGTGGCCTCGTTTTCGTGAGGCTGCTACGGATAGTGTTACCGGATCTGAATCAGGTTCTAATGTTGTGATATTGATGACTTGTTTATTTTGTGGAAATTCATCTTGAATTAAATGATATAGAAATTAAACTCGGTCTACTTTCCACTTACTTTATTTATATTGATACGACCAAGGTTTCGGTTTCTACACCATTCTCAAGTATTCTAATACCTTGGTCGTATCAATATAAATAAAGTAAGTGGAAAGTAGACAAAGTATATATTTCTATATCATTTAATTCTAATGTACTTGGAACCAATTCTTCTTATCCTCTCCGAAAATCCTCTGATATAGGGGAGTGCAAGCACTGGTTGTACCGGGTTATTTTCCTTGCGAGACTCCTGCTGTTTTTTAGCCAAAGTCTTTTCTACCATCGCTTTGGAGTACCATTCCATTAAAGATCATCTATGATGATGTCTAGTTCCTTCTCAAGACCTTCCTTTGTATTACAGAGCCCTAAAGCACGGTCTAATAGAGTCTTGATAATTCCTCTTTCAGTTGATTGATGGTGGTTGGATTCGTGGTTCAGATATTGTCCCGTGTGAGTGGATTTTCGGTATACAGATGTTTCCCACTTCGTGTCGGTTCTCTTCACCAAAACGTCTAAGAATGGCAAATCGTTGTGGATTTCCTTCTCCATTGTGAAAGTGATGGAAGGTCTCACGCTGTTGATGTGTTTCAGGAAGGCGTCTAGATCAGTATTCCCATGGTTCCATATTATAAAGGTGTCGTCAACATATCTCAACCAGACTCTAGGTTTCTTCTGAGCTTCTTCAACCACTCCATATATATGTTGGCTATGACTGGTGGAAGTGACGATCCCATTGGCAGTCCCTCATCTTGTGTAAATAATTCGTCTTTAAGTTGTTAAGTAAAGTTAACTTTAATTTTTGTTCAATTGTTCTATTTTTACATATAAAAAAAATGATTTCAAATCATTTTATATATTAGACAATGGAAGTCCGAACTAGTGAACTTTTGGCTATAAAGATGGGCCATATCGGGTTTTTTACGCTTCAAGTCACCAGGACCTGATGGTATAAGACCAGCCCTACTTCAATGGATTATAGATATTCTTATACCGCACCTGGTTGGAATATTCAGAGCCTTTTTTGCTCTGAGGTATATTCCCAGTAAGTGGAGAAAAGTACGAGCGGCATTCATACCAAAACCAGGTAGGATGGACTACACCTTACCAAAAGCATTCCGACCAATTAGTCTCACATCGTTTTTTTTTTGAAACTATGCAGAGACTATGTGAGCGGTACATAAGAGATGAAGTACTAGTTCACAACTCAC